>JBBPLV010000316.1:0-23002 GCA_038089975.1 Boletellus ananiceps | reverse complement strand
CGACTTGAGTACCATTGTGGGTGCTTTCCGTCGTGGGCGCCCCTCGTCGGCCTCGTCATCAAACTTGCGCCGTTTTCTGCGGGAGGAAGCATGGTCAGACACAGACGCAACTTCGTCTTCGGTGGGGATCGTGGTGTCCCAAAACCCAATGAGGTGGTCCCAGGATCCGGTGAGCAGGTGCGACCCAGTGGAATCGGCAGAAATGGACGAGAGAGGTAAAGTGTGCAAGTGAAGCGAGGCTAGCGTTTGGAAGGATGGGGACGCATCCAGTACGAGCGAGACCCGCGTGAGAGAAGCCGTTAGATCGTGTGACGCACTCCCGATGACGACGGACTCGTCTGACGATGTTGGAGACGGAACAACACAGACGGATGTGATGGGTGCTTGATGTGCTATAACGTCCAGTACCGACTTCTGTGCGTGATCGAATAGACGGATATGACCGTCATACGAGCCAGTCAGAAAGTGTCTGTAACACGGTCTGCGTGAGTGCGGTGAAACATAGGAGCAAGAGACGCACTTTGATATGCGACACGAGACGGATGAAACCCAGTCCTCGTGCGGAAGCGTCGTCATACGCTGTGGCGGCAAGACCGACTCGAAATACTCGACCTCCAGCGTGTCTTCCTATCCTGCCCATCAACAAGGGTCGTCGTGTACCCCTTCCATGCTTCCCTCTGATGCAATACGCACCTCACTTATCCTATTTTCTGCGCGACATTCTCCGAGGCTGGCTCGAAGGATTGCACCACGAATGAGAAAATCGAATGGGATCGGTTGTGAGAGCGAGAGCGCTTTATTAATGAGCTGTGAGAGTTGGTAGCGTTTCCAGTCGAGTGGAATCATGAACTTTTGCGACGGGAGGACATAGGGAGTTTTAGTGGTGAATAGGACCGCAGCGGAGGAAGAGGACGAGGCCATGGTCATCTCTGCCAAAAGTTCGCGAGACCGAAAGATCTTTTGTCTGTGGCTGTGCCAGGATGTGAAACGCAACATCCCAAACTATCTGCACGCTATCCTAGATTGCACACCCTCGAGAGGTTAAGGAGTCAAGTTACTCGCAAGATCAGCGATGAAGCCGACGAGGGGCGCCCGCAACGGCACTCGGGTTGCACATAACACGAGTATCTCTCGGATCCGACAAACGGGCTGACTCGACGGTGCGGCCGTGGGACATCGAACTATGGGTACGCGCGGACACGATCGTACGTTGGTTTCCCCCACCCCCTCTATCTTATTTTGGTGTCGTATCATTCCACTGATGTCATGGTATCACTTTCAGAGTGCCGTCGAGCGACTGATGCTCGATATTGTCGTTACACCCGACGGACACCGTACTTACATCCTCGGCCGATCGAACCATATCGATATTCGACTTGCGTTCGTCCTCGCAAGCACGGTCGGGATACTCATGCACCCCATCACGCCATCCTGTCTGGTCTATCCGAGCGCGACGGCGCTTACGCTGCCCGTCAAAGGTGGCGATGCTCCAACGCCACTGCCGGTGCTGACAGGCGCGTACGCCGACGAGATTGCTCATCCAGCCTCGAGAGCACCGTAGCCAGCATCAAGGCGTGGGACTGCAGGAAAAAAATCAGAGTGTCGACTGGGTGGGCGAGGTCGTCGGCGTCGGCGATGAGGGTGGCGTGCTGACAAGATGAATCCCGTCGAGTTTTCTGTGTGTTGCACGCGTAGCACATAAAAGCCAAGATTTAGGCGACCGTGTTTGGTACGTCCTGCGCGATGAAGATGTCACTGTTCCACCTGACAGTCAGGCACGACGCGGGAGTACCCGACCTTGTGGGCGATACTACGGCCCACGTGATGGGAATATTTCCGCCACACGGCCCACTTCGGCTAGTGATCACAACGCCGTATCTCTCTGTTTCGTCCTCCCAACGATGCCAAGAACTCATATCCCATGCCTTCACTATTTAGATGTCTGAATCTGTTCCGTTTGGACGTGATGTCCGTTCCGATGCGCCATTGCGCCACGATGCTCTCAGTACAACATTATCGGACAACACGATGTCCGCGTGCACTTTCTGCATTCGAGCACAAGGCGAATGACTGCTGGTTTGTGCGGCTTGAATCATGCTCGCTAGTGTGTACGGGAGGATGAGTAGCAGCATCCAAGTGCTAAACGTGAAAAACAGATGGGTACGGTGTCTGGGAACGTGCTCGGACATCGTTCAAGTTCGGATTACTCCATTCAACGTACAGCAACAATCAAAGCTTCACCACTGCGAGTCGAACCCCGTCCTCTTCTGGGCACCTTGACAATGTGCGACAGCAAAGCCTCCGTTCAGTCCCATTTACTGTCCTAATCGAACCAAACGCGGATAGAAGATGTCCGAGTCTCGCCTCTAGCATTCTAGACCGTCGTCTGCAAGGCCGATCACCGCACCAGAACCGCAACAGAACGAGCCCCAAAACAATACCTGTGGTCAGCTTCACAATCCGAAGGCTCGTCACGGACAAGCGTCCATGGGCGATGATCTTGCTCCACTCACCCTCCATCTGTTCAAGCGATGGGGAGCACGATCGATCAATCGCCGCAGGTCTGCGCCATCGATCATCGGTGTTCTGACCTATACCATTTTCAGGTCAACTCGTCTCTTGATGTATGCACCTCGAACAGATAGGTGGAGATCTGTGCTAGCCCTGTGTCGACATGCATGCGGAAATTAACGTCAGTGCCTTACTGGATGGCTTTCTCCTTTCACATGACCTTCACGTATTGATGGCGCAATTAGGACGCTGTCGGAGCTTGTGTCTATATCACTCGACCAACGTTTCATGTGAATAAAACCATGCATGGCGGAGAACGCTGCCAGAAAAGGACTGGACGTGGAAACATCGACAGAATGACAAATATACCTACAACTCTACAGTCCACGTTCGTTTCCCATGCAATTCCATTGGATATCCGGGACCAGTTTCTTGACCAATTCCACCACCTCGTGTGTGAGAAATTCGGTGACCACATTCACATCGTGCTATCTGAGTCCACCTTGTGACCGTGCAATCCTTCATCATTCTCGTAAATTTCTGATATGATCTGATCCGGTTTGTGGTGAGAACGTTCTGGGGTACTGAACGTAAACGTCTAATTGGAGAGTGCGATGACGGAAAAATAGATGACGATCGCGCAAGCAAGGTTTGATTTTGCTCCGATTAGGTCACTATGAGTCCACCATTGAGAAAAACTCAAAGGACTGGCGGGTTCCCTTCATGCCGGAGCTTCAACTCGTGCATATGGAGTCAAGCACTAGCACGTAGGGGGTTAGAGTGCACAGATTACTTACGGTGCCCTCATAACATCCATAAATACTAGAAGAAAAAAATTCCAACGTGCAGTTTCCAGACAGACATGGCGTGACGGACGCGATGCTCTCTGCAGCGACATTCAAGTTCTGAGCAACTGCACGAATGAGGTGGCAGTGCAACAACTTTTGGCCGGAAGGCGAAAGGCGGAAGAGAGCCAAAGGCGTACCCACAACCTGGCACAAACAGCGCGGACCATCGTGATGTGACGCTGATCAGGACTCTTTTGGCAGTGACGAGCGTCGATCATGTACCTAGTGGAGTTGGTGTTCAACACTCGTACCGAAAGATTACACTCTCAAGGGAATATTCATGACCGGACTGTCTTGATGTGCGCGTCTTTCAAACCGGCACGTCGACTTGCATTCATCCTCGCTGGCGAGCACGGTGGTGGGAATGTGCTCTGACATCGTTGTGCCATGCGATCTATTGTATCAACAGAGAACGAATTTCATCGTCGCCAATCGAACGACATCCTCCCTGGGTACGCTGGGCACACCGACGGGGTGCGGTGACAAGCCCGCGTGGGACTGTACATAGCACCCTTCTTCGGTCCCATTTACTGTCTAGACCGAACCAAATGCAGCTAGAAGACGTCGGAGTCTTACTGTCGTTATTTCGGGACTGTGCAAGGCCGACCGCCGCATCAGCACCACAAGAGAACGAGCCCCAAAATGACAGCTATGGTAAGCACCACAATGCAAAGCCTCGTTGTGGATAGGCACCCACAGGCGATAATCTCGCTTCACTCAGTCTCCACTTGCTGGCAACGTGATTGACTGATCGGTCAATCACCGCAAGTCTGTCGTATGATGACATCATTGGGTCATACCCCAGATTCTCAATCCATACCATTTTCACTTTTACTCTGCGTACATTGTCGCGTTGAACAAATAGGTGCTGGCCCTATGTCGACATGCATGCGGAAACTAACGTCAGCATTAGTAGATATTGGTTCTCTTGTCTCACGACTTTCACGTATCGCCGAGCCGAGTACTGTCGGGCCTGCATCACTTGACCAACGTTTCATGTAAATGAAAACACCTTAAGCATGGAATGCTGTTGGAGAAGGACTCAGCGGGCAAACAAGCCATGTAAGCTAGGACCTGGAAAGCGCGGTGAGTTATCGGAGGGGTCTGTAATTCACTGAAATGTTGACATCAAGGTGCATAAACTTGAACAGCACGACAAGGTGAAACTGGGCTTTCTGGAGTGTATACCCCACGTTCGTTTCCGACATCCGGGACCAATTCTTGGGTCCGTTCCATCATCTTGTGTGTGGGAACGGATGGCGTTCACGTTCATATAGGACGATTCGGGACCGCTCGCAGCTGTGAAGTTGCCCAATCGCTTATAATCGTTCTCGTAAACTTCTGATGGCGATGCTCCATTGAAACCAACTTGTGCAGATAAAGTTCTGGGGTGTTGCACATAATCGCCCAATTTGAGGGTGGGATGGTGGGGATTCGGATGTGACAATTGCGAAACCACTGTCCACAATTCGGTCAGGACTCTCACGGGCCAATCCTTGAGAAAATGATGGATGGGCCAGTGCCCCCTTTACGCCGGGGGTTCAGTCCGAACGTATAAAGTCAGCCACGACCGACCACCGATCTCCAACATCGTCTCATCTCATTCAGAATTTCGATGTCTAGCCAGGTTCCCTACTTTCTTACCTCTGCCTTGCCAGAAGATCCCAAAGTCGGGGTTGCCATAGCCACTGCCCCTCCCGGAGCAGATCAAGAAGTTCGTGTCGATGCTGACATCGCCGAGGTATTCTGTTTCTAGTCTTGGACATGATTCAGGGCTCACAAATACTGCTGATTGTCAGTGGTTCGCAAGCCATAACCTTGCTGGCGATGGTCCCGCCCGTGTGAGAGTCCGGGGTTATCAGGCCACTACCGAGGTCGATGGGGTGGTAGTTGCGACCAATGACGCCGAAAGAGACCGAGACTGGTTCTTCCTCCCTACTGACAATGAGTTTGAGTTCCGGTGAGCAGTACATATGAAACGTTACCATCTGTTCCATCTGCTCATACGCTTGTTTGTCATCTGTGCCACCGCTAGCGTCTCGCTCGATCCTCACGGTAACCTCTTGTGGACTGCATTCGCGCCCGGGGAACCGGTATGTTGATCTTTCTCCGAGGGGTGCCAGCAATGCTTTAGTTAATTCATGCTGTTGACAGATTCGCATTGCCCCATTCCTGCCTGGCCCTGATATTAGGCAGCATGTGTTCAAGTTTACGCCCTTTTTGCGAGACTAAGAAGGCACTTGAAGAGTGTGCGACCGACCGGTCGTTGAAAGGGTTGACTGCTCGATTTTGTAACGCAGTGATGTTTGAAAGTAGCAAGCGTTGAATGTGTATCGATCGTAACTGAACCAAAGCCTTGCTAGTGTGACACGACAGTATTTTTTGAGCAGATGGTTTGATATGGAGTCGATCATTCGTGCGGAATAAGAACCCCAGCGCTGGCCACTCCTTCGGAAAATGGATCCGATTTGCGTCGGATGCGCAGAAACTTGGAATGCGAAGCAACCACGTATTGATGCAGTGTTCGAAAGGGACCCGGGCGGGCGTAATGGATGTTTATACGTCCACTCCACCCGTGACCTTCTTTCCAGTTCATGATTTCCCTTTTTCTTGTCCTTCGTTATGTTCTGCTGTGGGTACTCTCTCGGGTAGCGCGTCTAGGACGTGAACGGTATCTGGAAACCTGCTCGGGCGTCGTTCGTGCCATTCCATTTGTCGTATGATGATAGCCAAGGGTTCCGTCTCTGCCAGTCAAACAGCGGCCCCTCTGGGCCTCGACAGAATGCAACATCAGTAAGCTCTTCACTTCTCCCCCTGCAAGCTCAGGCTCAGGGATCCCCTCGACTATATCGCCACCACTGTCCAATGACACGGTCTCTGCACATGCGGAGCTCTCCCCGTCCCTGATCTGCCGGAAATTAACGCGTTCATGTCGGAAAGGGGGAAAAAAATACAACGCCAACGAGAAAAACTCGGATAAGACCAAGTGGACGATCATCACGCCCGACAGTCGTTCAACACCTCCCAAACGTAGTCCGCCATGATCCTGTGCGTCACCCTCGACGGATGCCTGTTCGAGTTTCACGTCACCCAATTGTTCCACGCAAGAGTGGACGAGATGAAAAGACCTACCCCGAGAACGGATAAAAGTAGCGATCCGGGTCCGTACACTCCCATTCCGTCGTCGGCCCTGGGTTGCATGCGTTGGTGCTCGCGTACCCAAACGCCCTATACCCAGGATCGGAACCCAGCACGCCATCCCAAATCGTCGCAAAGTTGGCAAACGCGACGTTGAGCGGCGGGTACTGTGCGCGAAACGCGATCAGACCGTCAAAGACGGCTTGACCATCGGCGTCCTCGGTGCCCCGGCTGTGAACGTCGGTGACAAGGAAGTTGTGGGCGTTCGTGGGACTGCAGGAAAAAAATCAGTGTCGACTGGGTGGGCGAGGTCGGCGTCGGCGATGAGGGTGGCGTCGAGGTCTGGCGAAGTCGGTCAGGGGTATGGCGTGCTGACAAGATGAATCCCGTCGAGTTTTCTGTGTGTTGCACGCGTAGCACATCGAAGCCAAGATTTAGGCTGTTGTCGCGACGATACTACGGCCCATGTGATAGGAATATTTCCGCCACAAGGCCCCGCTTCGGCTAGTGATCACAACGCCGTATCTCTCCGTTGCGTCCTCCCAACGACGCCAAGGGCCCATATCCCATGCATTCACTATTTAGATGTCTGAATCCGTTCCATTTGGATGTGATGTCCTTTACGATGCGCTATTGCGCCGTGATGCTCTTGGTACAACATTATCGGACACCACGACGTCCGCGTGCACTTTCTGCATTCGAGCACAAAGCGAGTGGCTGCTGGTTTATGCGGCTTGAATCAGGCTCGCTAGTGTGTATGGGAGGATGAGTGGCAGCGTCCAAGCGCTAAACGCGAAAAACAGATGGGTACGGTGTCTAGGAACGTGCTCGGACGTCGTTCTCCATTCAACGTACAGCGGAAATCAAGGCTTTGCAACTGCTATTCGGACGCCATCCTCTTCTGGGAACCTTGACAACGTGCGACAGCAAAGCCTCCGTTCAGTCCCATTTACTGTCCTAATCGAACCAAACGCGGATAGAAGATGTCCGAGTCTCGCCTCTAGCATTCTAGACCGTCGTCTGCAAGGCCGAACACCGCAACAGAACCGCAACAGAACGAGCCCCAAAACGGTACTTATGGTCAGCTTCACGATCCGAAGACTCATCACGGACAAGCATCCATGAGCGATGATCCTGCCCGCTCTCCTTCCATCTGCTCAAGTGGTGGGGAATACAATCGATCAATCGCCGCAGGTCTGCCATGTCATCGTCATAGATCATCGGTGTGTCCTCAGATTTTTACCTATACCTCTTTCAGGTCAACCCTGTGCACGTCGAACAGATCTGTGCTGGTCCCATGTCAACATGCATGCGGAAATTAACGTCAGTGCCTCACTGGATAGCTTCCCCCTTTCACATAACTTTCACGTATTGATGGCACAATCAGGACACTGTCGGAGCTTGTGTCAGTATATCACTCGACCAACGTTTCATATGAATAAAACCATGCTTGGCGAAGAACGCTGCCGTAGGACGTAGAAACATCGACAGAATGACAAATATACCTGCAACTCTACAGTCCACGTTCATTGCCCATGCAATTCCATTGGATATCCGGGATCAGTTTCTTGACCAATTCTATCACCTCGTGTGTGAGAAATTCGGTGACGATCGCGCAACCTTTCATCATTCTTGCAAATTTCTGATATGATGTGATCCGGTTTGTGGTGAGTGGTGAGAACGTTCTGGGGTACTGAACGTAAACGTCCAATCGGAGAGTGGGAAACTGGATGACGATCGCGCAAGCAGGGTTTGATTTTGCTCCAATTAGGTCACCACGAGTCCACCATTGAGAAAAATCCAATGGACTGGCTGGTTCCTATCATGCCGGAGCTTCAACTCGCGCACATGAAGTCAAGCACTGGCACGTAGGGGGTTAGAGTGCGCAGATTACTTACGGCGCATTTGGCACTATCCCATCGGACACCGAGGCCCTCATAGCATCCATAAATACTAGAAAACAATTTCCAATGTGCATTTCCGGACAGACCTGGCGTGAGCATCAGCACCACAAGAGAACAAACCTCAGAACGACAACTATGGTAAGCACCACAATGCGAAGCCCCGTTGGGGACGGACACTCACAGGCGATAATCTCGCTCCACTCAGCCTCCACTTGCTGGTAACGTGATCGACTGATCGGCCAATCACCGTAGGTCTGGCATATAATCACATCATTGGGATATACCGCAGATTTTTAATCTATACCATTTTCGAGTCGAGCACATTTTACTCTGCGTACATCGCCGCGTTGAACAAATAGGTGATAGCCCTATGTCGACATGCATGCGGAAACTAACGTGAGCATTAGTAGATATTTCATGACTTTCACGTATCGCCGAGTCGATAGCGCAATCGGGGTCCTGTCGGAGTGTGGTCTACATCACTTGACCAATGAAAACACCTTCAGCACAGAATGCTGTTGGAGAAGGACCCGGCGGGCAAACAAGCCATCTTGTGCGCGTGTAAGCTAGGACCTGGAAAGCGCGGTGAGTTATCGGAGGGGTCTGTAATGTTGACACCGAGGTGCACAAACTGAAACAGCAGGCAAGGTGAGACTGCATTTCTCAAAGGAAGCGTGTACTCCGTGTTCGCTTCCGACGTCCGGGACCAATTCCTGGGTCTGTTCCATCACCTCGTGTGAGAACGGACGGCGTTCACGTTCATATAGGACAATTCGGGACCACTCGCAACTGTGAAGTCACCCATTCGCTGATAATCGCTCTCATAAATTCCTAGTGGTGATGCTGCATTGAAACCAACTTCCGCAGATAAAGTTCTGGGGTGCACAAAATGGCCCAATTCGAGGGTAGGATGGCGGAGAATTGCTAATGCACCCTGTATGCCGGAGGTTCAATCTGCACGTATAACGTCAGCCACTACCAACCATCGATCTCCAACATCGTCTCATCTCATTCAGAATTTCGATGTCTGACCGGTATTCCTATCTTCTTACCTCTGCCTTGCCAGACGATCCCAAAGTCGGGGTTGCCATAGCCGCTGCCCCTCCCGGAGCAGATCAACAAGTTCGTGTCGGTGCTGAGGTCGCCGAGGTATTGTGCTTCTAGTCTTGGACAAGATTCAGGGCTCACGAGTGCTGCTGATTGTCAGTGGTTCGCAAGCCACAACCTTGTTGGCGGTGGTCCCACCCGTGTGAGAGTCCGGGGTTATCAGGCCACTAAAATTACTGAGGTCGATGGGCTGGTAGTTGCAACCAACGACGCCGAAAGAGACCGAGACTGGTTCTTCCTCCCTACTGACAATGAGTTTGAGTTCCGGTGAGCTGTAGATATGAAACGTTACCATCTGTTCCATCTGCCCATACACTCATTCGTCGTCTGTGTCACCCTAGCGTCTCGCTCGATCCTCACGGTAGCCTCTTGTGGACTGCATTCGCGCCCGGGGAACCGGTATGTTGATCTTTCTCCGGGGGGTACCAGCAACGCTTCAGTTAACTTCGTGCTGTTGACAGATCCGCGTTATCCCATTCCTGCCTCGCCCTGATATTAGGCAGCATTTGTTCAAGTTTTTGCCCATTTTGCAAGAGTAAGAAGGCGCTTGAAGAGTGCGCGACCGACAGGTCGTCGAAAGAGTCGACTGCTCGATTTTGTAACGCAGTGATGTTTGAAAGTAGCAAGTGTCGGATGTGTATCGATCGTAACAAACCAGAGTCTTGCCAGTGCAACACGACAGTGTTTTTTGAGCAGATGCTTTGATATGGAGTCGCCAGTGATGATCGTTCGTGCAGAATAAGAACCCCAGTGCTGGCCACTCCTTTGGAAAATGGATCAGATCTGCAACGGATGCACAGACACTTGGAACACGAAGCAACCACGTATTGGTATCCTGTTCGAAAGGGACCCAGACGAGCGTAATGGATGTTCACAAGTACACTGTACCCGTGGGCCGCGACCTTTCCAGTTCATGATTTCCCATTTTCCTGTCCTTCGTCATGTTCTGCTGTGGGTGCTCTCTCGGGTAGCGCGTCTAGGACGTGAACGATATCTGGAAACCTGCTCGGGCGTCGTTCGTGCCATTCCATTCGTCGTGCGACAATAGACAAGGGTTCCGTCCCTGCCAGTCAAACGGCGGTCCCTCTGGGCCTCGACAGAATGCAACGTCAGTAAGCTCTTCACTTCTCCCCCTGCAAGCTCAGGCTCAGGGATCCCCTCGACTACATCGCCACCACTGTCCAATGACACGGTCTCCGCACATGCGGAGCTCTCCCCGTCCCTGATACATTCCACATCGTTCGAACATGGGACGAAGGTGATGGTTCCAAAACCAGTGATGGAGAATCACCACGCACGCGAGCCATTATCACATTGGTCACGGCGTGGCAAGAGTTTGGAGGTGCAACCGACGAGGGACATGGTCGTCGTCCAAGGGTTCTGAAAGAGCAGAACGCTAGAGGAAAACGAATGCTTGCACAGACGGATGACGACGAAGGAGTTCGTGCCGTCTTACTTTCTGGCCCTACCCCATGGACTGAGCAACTTTTCAACTGTTACTGTAGATGGACATCTCGCTAATCGTTCACCCTCGCAATCCCCGCACCAATGCTTGGAATGTCGACGACGACGGATGAGATGTTTGCCGGACGGGTCCCAGACCTAGTGAGCTCAACATGTGGATGCTATGCCATGATACACACCTCTCCCAGTTTCTACCCAGCCAGCCAAGCATCTTTCGAGCACAAGACGGTACAAGTGACAGCATATGCCCAAACACGCCTCGCGGCTCTTCCTTTTATTTTCCGAGGTGTTTACTGCAGACCGTTCCTAGTCTTGAAGTTCTAAGCAATCACACGAATGAGGTGGCAGTGCAACAACTTTGGTCGGAAGGCGGAAGGCGGAAGAGAGCCGAAGGCATGTATCCACAACCTGGCACGAACCATCGTGATGCGACAGCAGGTTCCCCTACAGTTTCCCCCACCTTTCAGTAAGCTCGACGCCTGACGTTGCGGACAACGACAACGGTGACAGTGGCAAGAAGCGACGAGCAAGACGACTACCCGGGTTCATCGATGATTCACGCTGATCATGACTCTTTTGGCAGTGACGAGCGTCGATCCTGTACGCAGTGGAGTTGGTGTTCAACATTCGTACCGAAAGATTACGTTCTCAAGGGAATATTCATGAGTGGACTGTCTCGACGTCCGCGTCTTTCAGACTGGTATGTCGACTTGCATTCATCCTCTCTGGCGAGCACGGTCGGGATACTTGTGCACCCAACCATGCCATCCTGTCTGGTTTATTCGAGCGCGACGGCGTTCAAGCTGCTTGCCGAATGTGACAATGCCCCGATGCCACCGCCTGTAACCGCATGCGCATCTCAGCGCCGTTGCGAGTATCAAGGCGTGGAGCGGTGCGGGAAAAGGTAATCTGAGCGCTGACGGGCGGGCGAGGTCGTCGGCGTCGGTAGAAAGGGCGGCGTCAAGATTTGGCGGGTCGGTCACCAAGGGGATTGGGTGTTGATAGAGAACGCCATTGGGTTGCACGCAGCCTACAAAAAACAGGAGCGAAGGCGTCGTCATGACCACATTATGCCTACCCTCCACGTGAAGGGAATTTCGCTGCCACAAGCCTCGCATTCAATGTTCGTCCTGCATTCTCAATATTTACACACGGGGTTAATGGTGCGTGTGCGCACAATTTTGCATTTGAGCGCAAGGGAACTGACCGAGAGAGACGGTGCCACGTTGCAGTAGAAAGAAAGATGGATAGGGTGTGTAGGAATGTGCTCCCACAAAGTACATTCTCACACACCCTAGCCTTTCCATCTATTGCACCAACAGAGAACGAATTTCATCGTCGCCAATCGAACGACATCCTCCCTGGGTACGCTGGGCACACCCGCATGCTCGTCTGTCGGACGCCCCTCTCCGAAGATCAGGACCGGGCCACAGGACAAAAGCCCGTGTACAGTACGAGCAGGGGCGGGAAAGGGGAACAGGATAGGGAGCGGTTTCGAGCCCGCGAAAGCTCTCGTCAGGGGGCTACCGCTACCTCAACCGCCGCTCTTCCGAGACCGTTTAGGGTATTAGCTACCAGCTTCAACCACTATCCAGGGAATAGGCCAGAAGACAGCAGAGGGGCCAAGCCATGCTGAAGGCGCGAACCAAGACGGAGCTGGTCGCGTAGTGGGAAATTACGAGTGGGGGGTGGGAGGCTTTGCACCCGGCGCACGCACGCCTGATAAGCAATCATCCACAGGCATTTGGCCGCACGCACGCCCTTTCGGGTCCCTAAAACGGGAGTGTCCGCTTGGACTTGTTGCGTTGCCATGCGGCGCCCAGGTCCAAACCATCCAATGGAACTGGGGCCCTCCCTCGCCGCAACCGAGGATTCGATGAGTGACACAGTACCCTTCTTCGGTCCCATTTACTGTCTAGACCGAACCAAATGCAACTAGAAGATGCCGCTCACTTTTCGTTATTTCGGGACTGTGCAAGGCCGACTGCCGCATCAGCACCACAAGAGAACGAACCCCAGAACGACAGCTATGGTAAGCACCATAACACCAGACCTCGTTGCGAACAGGCACCCACAGGCGATAATCTCGCTCCACTCAGCCTCCACTTGCTGGTAACGTGACTAACTGATCGACCAATCACCGCAGGTCTGTCGTATAATCACATCATTGGGACATACCCCAGATTTTCAATCTATACCATTTTCGGGTCGAGCACCTTTTACTCTACGTACATCGCCGCGTTGAAAGAATAGGTGCTGGCCCTATGTCGACATGCATGCGGAAACTGACGTCAGCATTAGTAGATATTGGTTCTCTCGTCTCACGACTTTCACGTATCGCCGAGTCGATGGCGCAATCGGGTCCTGTCAGAGCGTGGGTCTACATCACTTGACCAATGAAAATACCTTCAGCACAAAATGCTGTTGGAGAAGGACTCGGCGGGCAAACAAGCCATCTTATGTGCATGTAAGCTAGAACCTGGAAAGCGCGGTGAATTATCGGAGGGGTCTGTAATTCACTGAAATGTTGACATCGAGGAGCATAAACTTGAACATCAGGACAAAGTGAGACTGCGTTTCTAAAAGGAAGCGTGTACCCCACGTTCGTTTCTGACGTCCGGGACCAATTCCTGGGTCTGTTCCATCACCTCGTGTGTGGGAACGGATGGCGTCCACGTTCATTTAGGACGATTCGGGACCACTTGCAACCGTGAAATCACCCAGTCGCTGATAATTGTTCTCGTAAACTCTTGATGGTGATGCTCCATTGACACCAACTTGTGCAGACAAAGTTCTGGGGTGTTGCACGTAATCGCCCAATTCGAGGGTGGGACGGCGGAAATATGGATGTGACAATTGCGAAACCACGGTCCATGATCCGGTCTTTCTCGCCTTCGAGGCTTTCACGGGCCGATCCTTGGGAAGGCGGCGGATAGGCTAGTGCGCCCTGTATGCCGGAGGTTCAATCTGCACGTATAAAGCCAGCCACGACCAACCACCGATCCCCAACATCGTCTCATCTCATTCAGAATTTCGATGTCTGACCAGTTTTTCTACTTTCTTACCTCTGCCTTGCCAGAAGATCCCAAAGTCGGGGTTGCCATAGCCACTGCCCCTCCCGGAGCAGATCAACAAGTTCGTGTCAATGCTGAGGTCGCAGAGGTATTCTGTTTCTAGTCTTGGACATGATTCATGGCTCACGAGTACTGCTGATTGTCAGTGGTTCGCAAGCCGCAACCTTGTTGGCGGTGGTCCCGCCCGTGTGAGAGTCCGGGGTTATCAGGCCACTACCGAGGTCGATGGGCTGGTAGTTGCGACCAACGACGCCGAAAGAGACCGAGACTGGTTTTTCCTCCCTACTGACAATGAGTTTGAGTTCCGGTGAGCAGTACATATGAAACGTTACCATCTGTTTCATCTGCTCATACACTCGTTCGTCGTCCGTACCACCCCTAGAGTCTCGCTCGATCCTCAAGGTAACCTCTTGTGGACTGCATCCGGGCCCGGGGAACCGGTATGTTGATCTTTCTCCGGGGGGTACCAGCAACGCTTCAGTTAACTTCGTGCTGTTGACAGATCCGCATTGTCCCATTCCTGCCTGGCCCTGATATTAGGCAGCATCTGTTCAGGTTTTTGCCCATTTCGCATTGAAGAGTGCGCAACCGACAGGTCGTTGAAAGAGTTGACTGCTCGATTTTGTAACGCAGTGATGTTTGGAAAGTAGCAAGCGTTGAATGTGTATCGATTGTAACCGAACCAGAGTCTTGCTAGTGCGACACGAGTGTTTTTTGATGACATGGAGTCGCCAGTGATGATCATTCGTGCGGAATGAGCACCCCAGCGCTGGCCACTCCTTTGGAAAATGGATCAGATTTGCGACGGATGCGCAGAAACTTGGAATGCGAAGCAACCACGTATTGGTACCCTGTTCGAAAGGGACCAATAGATGTTCATACGTCCACTCCACCCGCGACCTTCTTTCCGGTTCATGATTCCCTCTTTCTTGTCCTTTGTCATATTCTGCTGTGGGTGCTCTCTCGGTAGCGCGTCTAGAATGTGAACGGCCTGGGTGTCTGGAAACCTGCTCGGGCGTCGTTCGTGCCATTCCATTCGTCGTACGGCGATAACCAAGGGATTCGTCTCTGCCAGTCAAACGGCGGCCCCTCTGGGTTAGCCATGATACGCACCTCTCCCGGTTTTCTACCCAGCGTGACGAGTGACAGCATATGCCGAAACTCCGAGGTGTTTACTGCAGACCGTTCCTAGTCTTGAAGTCTACCAACGGCTTGTCGCAACTTTTCTTCGCCTGCTTTCGAGTGTCCCTTCCAAATGCCGTTCGCGCCCCGTGTCGCGCTCACACCGATTGCCGCCGGAGCGATGCTCGAACGGACGTGGATTGCTTGCTTGAAATCCGACTTGATTCTTAGGCCGTTTCAATAGATGGATTGGTGTCGAACAGGACTCTGCAGATGCAGCGTTTAATGTCGATGTTGAATGACCACGATGTATGATAAATAGGGGAATAAAGTACACGGAGCACAGCGCGCTCGGCATTCTGCCAGATACTAACGCTTTCTTGTCAGAAAGGACAACGAGAAAAGCCCGGATGAGACAAAGTGGACGATCACCACACCCGACAGTCGTTCAACACCTCCCAAACGTAGTCCGCCATGATCCTGTGCGTCACCCTCGACGGATGGCTGTTCGAGTTTCACGTCACCCATCTGTCCCACTCAAGAGCGGACGAGATACCTACCCTGAGAACCAATAAAAGTAGCGATCCGGGTCCGTACACTCCCATTCCGTCGTCGGCCCCGGATTGCATGCATTGGTGCTCGCGTACCCAAACGCCCTATACCCAGGATCGGAACCCAGCACGCCATCCCAAATCGCCGCAAAGTTGGCAAACGCGACGTTGAGCGGCGGGTACTGTGCGCGAAACGCGATCAGACCGTCAAAGACAGCTTGAAGCCAGGCTTGACCCCTGGCATCCTCGGTGCCCCGGCCGTAAACGTCGGTGACAAGGAAGTTGCGGGCGTTCGTGGGAGGTTGGGAGAGCAGTGACATCTGGCCGAGGAGGTCATGGGCTGCTTGTGGGAGGTGATCGCCGTCCACTATGAATACAAACGATCACATCTAAGCGGGCACTCAAGTACTGCCTTGAACACGCTCACGAAACGAATCCACCCAGTCGCTATGAAGCATTGTCAGTCATGGCGCGTCGGGCTGAGATGGCAGCATACTTTATACCAAAGAATACTGTATAGAGCGTGGTTTCTGGATCAAGCTGGTGTGATTGGTGGATAAACATGCGCGCTGCCGCGAGTGTCAGCCACGTGCTTGGCTGGGAGCATGTCATGAACGTTTCAACTCACTTTGCATAATGAAGTCCCGCGGAAAGGGATTGGACGGCCACAGCGTGATGTTGGTCACTGCACTGGACCACTTGGAAGCGATGCTCCACGTTGGCAACTATCATTTTGCGCCAGCAAGAAAACGTACGGCATAGTCCATGAGGGTAGCATTAATGCTGTCCGCGATATGCTCGACCCAAATCTTTCCGTTCGTGGAACGGCCACCCGCGAACGGGTTCGGAGGTATCACTACGGCTGGCGCAAGCGGTCTACCATCGTGCCGTCCGCCATCCGTATACGAGTCCTACACCCACCAAAAAATGCTCGTCAGCACTCCTACGCGCAGAAAGATTAACCAGTGCATGCGCACACCAAAGGATACAATCGTCTTCACATTTGAAAGGTCGAGGCCCGCGTTGACATCGGAAACGTTGCCCCAGAGGGGCCCACAACGAGGATGAACGGCAAGATGGACAACTGTTTCGTTGGAGCCTTGACGGGGTAATACCGCTGCTTCAGCGAGTGCGCGCAACAAGAAGGGAAAAGAAAGCCAGGAAAGTTTCATGAATACCAAAACCCATCGTCATCCCACGGATGGGCAACCTATTTTATATGTAGAGGGAAAAGAGAAGAGAAGGAGCTTGACAGGAACACATTTCGGCACACATGGATGTCCCACGGTTAGCCGAATGTAATTCCGTTATCGAAACGAAGGACATGGGGGTGGTATCGGAGCGTACGAGTATCAATATGGGAAAAAAAGAAGTGAGAGCTCACCGGTGTTCAGCCTAAGGAGAATAAATATGAGTTTGTGTATGGCATAGAGCGTGAGGAGGGGGTAGAGGAAGCCCAGAGCGATAATCATCTGGGCGAGTGTCGGGTGAAAAGAAAGAAGCTTGCGCTCGAGCTCCGTATGGACTGGTAAGGACAAGTCAAGTGTGAGCTGATGCACCGTCGGAAGACTGCCGTTGGGTGATATGGCAAAGGTCAACTGTGCAAGGGCAGTGAGAACACGCGGAAATTGCGTCTTAGCAGTGATCGAGAGTAAACTGGATGATGAGAGTCGTGGTGAGAGAGCCGGACATTGATGGCCAGATCACAAGGACAGTGATATTATTATTAGTGCCCGAGTGACACCGATACGTGAGCCGTGGCGTTGCTGCCAGACGGCCCGGCACCGGCTGGCATGGGTGGGAAAGGAATGAGAAAGCAAGCGAGCGAGCAGCTCCGACTTGTTCATCCTGCGATGGTCCCGTGTCCACGCGTGGAGGTCTTGCAAGTTCGGGGCCAACGTTGATGGTTAGCGCAATCTGCCGAGGCCACTCCTTTCCAAAACGATCCGGCTCTCCTTTGTCGGCACGTTCCGACTTTCCCTGGCTCGGTCGTCGCGCTGGCAGATGGAAATCCGCAAACTCATCTCCGACATCTTGGACGGCGAGGTGCGTGCCGTGTCCTTTGACAACGTCGCCTACGGTCCCAACGAGGACATCACCGTCGGCGCTCTCACCGCGCTAAACTTTGCGAGGCTCGCTTTTGCGGCAGAGAGAGCCACCCCCGTCTTGTCCAAACTCCTCACCTTGCTCTGCTCCAGGAAGACGGTCGAGGTGCAGACCACGTCCTTTGACATCAATCCACTGATCCTCATGTGGCGTCCAGAGTGCTCTTGCGATTTGCCGTGAGTGGCGCAGCGCTGTTCACCTGCAAGTCGAAGAGGTGTACCGTATCCCTCTATTCGAAGTATCGCTCAAACCCGTATCCACGGACTATGATCTACCAAACGCTGAAGGTGTCAGGAGCTCGCTAGAGTGTGTCATTTTTGGTCCTCCTATCGTTCTTTGCATTGATGTCAGCGACTCCAGAAATCTGCGTGCCTTTAACTCATCAGCCGCCCTCCTCATCACTCGTCGTCCAGATGTCATCACGTGTTTACGATTGCAAGCATCCGCGCAGGAGGTCTTCGTCCTATTCAATCCGCGAGTCACCTCCGAGCACAAACGCGTCGCAAGTGTGACTTTCAGCACATCTCTCCCGCAGATTGCGCAACAACTGTGTGACGCATTCTTCTTGGACATGAATCATTTCGCTCAAGAGAACCACGACCAGCGACCAAAGTCCCACGAAAAATGCGCCGGACACGTGTTCGTCCCCAGGGCTACAGCTCACGAGGCTCTCGCAGGAGAGGATTCGTTGATCGTGTCTAGTTTGACTCTCCTCGCATTGAAGGCGGATTTGGAAAAGCTTACCCGTGACAACGGCATTCTTAAGGGCGAGAAACAGCGATTAGAGAAGAGCATCGTTGACCTCGGGTCCCAACTGACGGAAGAAAATGCCAAAACTCGACATGCACCATCTTCCAAGCCGCCAGCATGGAAACCGCCAACGGTTCGTGGTCCTTCCCTCGCCCGTCGCCCTCAATCGACTCAGTGGACCCATTCCGCTGTTAAACACGCAAGTTCCCGGGACAACGACGAAGATCTAGATCCTAGCACGAAGTTTGCACTTCAGCTCCAGGCAACGTTCGACTCCGAAAACGACTCGCTACTAAGACAGAGAAATGAACTCATGCAGACGGCGCAACGCCAGTATCACTGTGGCGTCTGTCTAGATGATTTCCCCGAGGATGACGCCGCTCGCATCGATGTGTGTGGACACGAAATCTGCAGAGATTGCGTACGCGGGCACGTGCGCTCCAAGATAGAGGAACATCGTTTTCCCGTGCTCTGTCCAGTCTGCATGGCGGATAGCAAAAACCAGAATCCCGGGAGTGAGTCTCAAGATTGTTTTCACATTGTTTCTGAACTGGCTTTAAATTGCTGTGCTTAGCCATATCGAGTGCACTGGTGCAGTTGCTTGGCGTTTCCGAAAAGCAGTGGGAGACCTGGATAGAAATGGAACTTGCGCAGTTCTCTGTCCTATTCACTTGTCGCAAGTGCGGTTTTGCAACACTTCCGGGCGTGTCTTTGTATTGACATTGCTTTCCAGATGTCGCCACTCTGCTTTCGTCGACAGGCACGATCTGGAGGCCGAGGATGAAATCAACTGCCCCTTTCCGGCATGTGATCATGTGTGGTGCAAAAAGTGTCAGCAGACGATCGACAAAAGTGGACCGGAACATTCGTGCGACGGAACGTCGGAACTAGATCATCTTGTGAAACAGCAAGGATGGCGGTACTGCCCAAGTGAGCCGGACCTCGTTTCACCGCGTGTCCAACACTTGACGAACGATGGCTTTCTTTCCATGTATAGACTGCAAGACGCCCATTCAGAAAACGCATGGCTGCAACCACCTCTCGGTGCGTTTTCTTGCTCGCTCAAGCCGCCACATGCATACATACAGCTTCTGATGAGACGCATGCATGCTGTGAACCTTTCCAGTGTATCGCACCAGGTTGTAATACGCACTTTTGTTATCGCTGTGGCGAAACGATCAACCGCACTGCGATTCCTCGAGAAATACAGGAAGGCAAGACGGCACACTTTCGCAGTTGTTCTATATTTTAGGGGAGGAGGAGGAATCTCCATAGTAGCAACAAGCTCTAACTTGGACTCGTGCGGTGGGTGTCTTCGTCACTGTCGCACTGGGGAGAACATGTACTGTATTAGCACTGTGACCATGCATTTCATTTGCCACCTTCAGCTGCACTCTCCCACAGTAATAATCTCTGCAACGATTTTCTTTTCCTACCAGCTTTTCAAGTGGTAGAAAGCCATGCCGGATGCACGAGTATGCCATGGACGCCAGTTGCTGTGGTGGGCGTCATGAAGAACTGCAACACGTTTTCTTCCCGCTTCTTCACGAGGCAGCTCTGCGCATGGCCCCCCCAGGAATGAACGTCTGTGCCAATCAAGGGAGGGGGGCGGCTATATGAAACCACACGCATGCGCGGAGAGGGGGTTGTTTCTCTTCCTCTTCCCCCCTCCCTCCAACAACCCACCCAAGAACCCCGTCTCTTTCCCTCTCCCTTCTCCCGTCCTCACCCTCCGAGGCATGTTTGGACAACGCCTGTCCGCGTTGTTCGGCGCAGATCACGCTGGCGTCGTCAAAGACGTGCTGTCTGGAAAAGAACGCATTCTCTCGCTCGGGGGTATCCTCCGTCGGTACCCGTGCCAGACACGCTCGGCATGTCACTTTGCCGCTCTGAATTTCGTGCGCGTCGGGTTCAAGCATGTGCAGCGGCAGCGCACGACGCGAGGGAGCGCGAGCGCGAGGATGGCGCAGTGGCTGAGCGCCATGACGGAGCACCGTGTCCTCGAGGTACGTGGGTCAGGGAAAAGGGGGTGGGGGTACTCGGATGGAAGATTCGCGACGTTGACTGTCTACATCCGTACATGCGGTTTAGGAAATGGTGTCCCCGTGCGAGCAGCTGAGCACCCAGCCGACGATCCAGCTAGAGGAAATGTGCCGCATACCTCTGTTCGAGCGTACGCTCGAGCATGTAGCGACCAGGCACGGCCCGCCGAGCATGATCTCCTTCAAACAATCGCTCCGGTCGGTCGTTTCCTCCCCTGAGAAAGATGGCCCGCTCACGCGATTCTTGCTCCTCTTTGTATAGGCAAATGCAACTGAATGCCTGTCCCGTCTCGGCCATGGTCGTGAGCCGCAGTGCGAGCGCGACGGTGTGTCTGAAGCTCCGCGAAAATTCCAAAGACGTCTTCTTCGTACTCGATTTCGCCTTCGCTCGGCCCGAGTCCAGTCACGGCGACGCTACGACGCTCCCGTTGGTGATCAACACATCTTTGGAGCAGACGGCTGCGCGCCTATCCGGCGTTTTACCGGTCGACAACCGCTTGGTGACACGCGATAAGCAGTGGCAGGCGCAGCTGTTCACAAGCTCTACGATATGTGTGTTTACGCCTGCGGAAGGGGTGGTGTTGTCGCCAGGTGTAGAGTCGTTGGCAATCAACGAGAGCATCACATTGCTAAATGCGATGGGAGAAATAGACGACCAAGGGCAAGAAAGAGGAGCAGACGGAGATCGGCACCGATGGGAAGATAATCAGCCTTCTGGATCAAGTCACAGAGAACTGGCGGAAAGGATTCCGTTCGGAGTTAGTATGATTTCTCCAACTACGAGCCGCGGGCTCGTACCGGCAGGCAGCATCAACAGTAGGTGGTTGGGAGAAAGGTCGAGCCTGCGCGTAGAAAAGCTACCCCCGAAGTCGACGTTCTTACCATACGAGCAGACCAAACGCCATTGCCGAATATTCTTCCAAGACGACGAATCGTCTGCCTCCATGAGCCCGAGCTCAAGCCCCATCTCGATCTCCTCCACAGCGACGTCTGAAGAAGAAGCGTACCTTGAATGCGTGATCTGCTTTGAGAATATATCGGAAGAGGACGGCATCCATCTTCTTCCTTGCGCTCATGGATTTTGTAAGAGTTGTCTTGCAGGACACGTATGCTCAAAGATCGAAGAGCGCAGGTTTCCAGTGTTCTGCCCGCTGTGCATGGCTGAACAAGGAAACGCGAACCCTTCTGGTAAGCGGTAATCAAAGAATTCATAGGGTAGGTATTGATGAGGATGACGAACAGTGGTTTCAGAGGCCGTGGTTCAGCGACTCGGGGTATCCGAGGCAGTGTATATGATCTGGACTGAGCTCGAAATAGCGCATTTATGCGTACGTGTGCAGTGTCACAGGTGATCGACGCGTAAGCTTACCTACTTTCTGTTCCTGGAACTCATGTGGACGCAAGGTGCACCCGTTCTGCGCTAGTCGACAAGGAAGACTATGAACGCCTCGAAAAGGTCAGCTGTCCGTTACCGGGATGCAGGCATACCTGGTGCAAAAACTGTCAGCAAAGCATTTCGAGCAATGTGCCAAAACACTCTTGCGACGGAACCAAGGAGTTGGACCATCTCGTAAAACAAATGGGGTGGAAATACTGTCCAAGTAAGCGCGTTTCGCTGGTCAGTCAAATGTCAGAATCACGTCACAACCTCGCTCGCAGAATGCAAAACGCCAGTGCAGAAGAATGGGGGGTGCAATCATATGACGGTGAGTTGAACGCGAGATGTGTACACGATTATTGATGATATGTTCTCTTCGTGTTGTTGCCAACCAGTGCGCGAGTCCGGGGTGTAACACCCATTTTTGTTACAGATGCGGGAAGCAGATCACAAGAGCAACTATCCCGTTCCTTGTGACGTCTGCCGTGAACGCGCATTTCAAGCAATGCATGCTCTAAAATATGCTGTGGTATGCATGATAGATACTTTGATGGATCTTACACGAAGTGTACCACGTCATTTGATTGCGGTGTAGTACGTTATTGACACGATCAAATACTTCGAGCAAAACACAAACTCAATAGGTCACAAAGTTGGGGAGCATACACATCATTAGTTCTTTTCTTCAAAGGTGGCTGTTCTGAGCATTTGGACGATAGTCCCGCAGTGTCAAATTAGGTCCTTCTTCTCCACTGCCGAATGAAATCGCTGAGTTGCGTGATTGCTCTCCTCAACCCGTCTACAATTCGGATTGGCGATCAGTAAGCGCGATAAGGATTCCCAAGAACGCACCAACATCATTACGGAGAACCGTAACTTGTCGTTGAAGGTCAGCACAGCAAGCAGGTTGGGACCCTGGTATGACACGTTGGCCACCAAGGTAGTACACCGGCAACATACTATTGAGATTATGTATGGTAATCATTCCGTCCTCGCTACCGACCGCC
>JBBPLV010000315.1:0-23043 GCA_038089975.1 Boletellus ananiceps | reverse complement strand
TATGCCCAAACGTCCGAACATGAACAGTGCTGCAGGCCATTCGGTCAAACCCGACACGGAGATGAAACTAACCTTTTGACTCAGCACATTTCTTTTTTGTGATGGGTATCATCGCTCGGGAACCCCCTCGTTTTGGCGACACCCCCCTCTGCGAATCTGACCCCACTCGCTCTCACGAGTTCCCGGCACTTGCCACATTTTCAGGGGTATCTCCCCACATATCCCGACCGTTGACAAGCAGCCGCAAGGTGTCCAACTGTGCAATTGCAGATCGTGATCTCTGTTATCGGTACCAATACTGGGAATACAGCACCTGGCGTTTGTACCCACGGGTGAGAAGGAACCGAACAGAGCCAATCAGCTAATTCCGCTCACAGAAAGTACAATCTAGCTAGTTTTGGGGGCGAACTCAAACTTCTAAGCCTCCCATAAGATGTCATCTTCGATGACGGGGAGGTACGTGTACGTCCGCGAAGAGCGTGGTACCCTATCCGGCGAGGTCTTTGTTTTTTTTTTCCCGCACCACGCTTCCGAGAAGGATGGGTTCATGTAACATTGTAAGTCACGATCCGAGCAGCACTTGACAGCGTCCAACGTAAGTTGGGATTAATATCAAGTGCATAAGTACTACAGATGATTTACACTTTCTGAAACTCAAAATTCTAAGGGTGTCCCCGACTGGGAGCCTGTCAAAAATTTAGTGCTCTGGACGGTCATCACCGTCCCATTCCCCAGTGTACAATGCGCCCACCCTTTCCATCATCCCACCCACCGGCTCAATGGTTCAAGTGGTGGCCGATCAAGGGCAAATAAAGGGTCCCGAATCCACTATTCGTATTTCCTGAGCTCGAATCCACACGTTACAGTAATTTATAGACCTGAAAAAAAGGATGGCTCTGCATCAATCTCATTTCTCCCCTTCTTTTTCTTTCTCGTCAGGGAATCCTTTCCCCCCCCTTTCTTCCGTTTCTTCTCCCTGGGCGCATCAGAATCGGAGTCCTGGAATGCACCCTCTGGCTCCGCTTCCACAGCCTCGTGGGTGCTGTTCGAGTGCCTTTCACCGGGACTCTCATCCCTGTCCGGACGATTTTTCTCGGCCGCCGCAGACACACCAGATTCTTGCTCCTCATCGCCATCCTCATCCTCAAAGACGTCTCTGAGATCCGTCATTTTGAGCGTATCATCGTGACCCGCACTGCCTACCCATCTCCCTTCACCGTTTCGATCGACTGCAATCCTTTCGATGGGGAACGACCCGTGATCGGCAACGATACCAAGCAGCTTGGTAGGAAACAGCTGCACGGCGCGCAGGAGGCCGTCTGACGATCCCGTGAGAATGGTGGAGTGGGAGGACGGATATGAGGAAGGCAGAGCGCAGAGCGCGTCGATAGATTGCGGGTGTCTGTCCGTTCGGGTGAGAAACGTCAGACAGACCGCTCAGGGTCGTCACCTACCCGGGAACTCGGTCGACACAGTCGCCCCATCCTTGACTGCGGTTGAATATCGATAGAATTCCTAATTGAGTACCGACGACGACCTTTGCCTCGCTGTATGAGTCGGAAAGGAAGTCCACGATTCCGACGGAAAACAAGACTCCTACTTTCTTATGGCGACGACGGACAGCAACTCGTCTTCCTGATCCTCGGACCGGGCGAGTGGCTCCGACTTCTTTGCACGCACATCTATTACCGATAACGTGCCATCCGCACTTTTTCGTGAGAGCAGGTCAAAAATAAGTAAATAAACTCGGGAGCGCAACCGTCGTGAGACT
Organism: Boletellus ananiceps; assembly: GCA_038089975.1. NCBI lineage: Eukaryota > Fungi > Basidiomycota > Agaricomycetes > Boletales > Boletaceae > Boletellus > Boletellus ananiceps. The sequence goes on along the minus strand of JBBPLV010000315.1, from coordinate 21,272 downwards.
ACCTTGTGGAGACGAGCTGCGTTTTGTCGGCGAGCCACAAAAAGTCGGAGATGAAGTCGAAATGATGGGTATAATGGCGTATCTCTTGTAGCTTTCGGGGGTCCCAGAACTAGGGTGGTATGTGTGTATGGACGGGTGCCACGCGTGGAAGGTGACAGACCTTGATCACGCCGTCGTCATCCCCGGTGCAAAACATGTTGGGGAAAAGGTGTTTTATTCGATTCACAGGTGAACTATGCAAGTACTGACCACGTCAAGGGACGACGTCACGGTGCAGCGACTGGATATATTACTTACTCGTGCGCATCTTTGCGCGTATCAGACACTGTGCCTGTCAATGTGTCGATGGTGCTGGGCGTGTTGGGGTTGGCAGCGCCGGAGTGAGGGGGATGGACGTACAAGATGGACCTGCCCTTTCCTGCGGCAAAGAGATGGGCACCGTCTTGGTCGGTGGTGAGGGACCGACAGGAGCGCTTGGAGGGTCTGAGTGAGAATGACTGGTGGTGCTGACCTTGTTCGTCGTAGCGGAAAGCCTTTACTGAGCCACTGAGAAGACCGGTGTATACGGTGTCATTGGAGGGATGAAACGCGAGGTCGAAAATCTGTGAGCCAAGCGGGATGTCTGGCATTGGGCGGAGGTAAGCCAGTGCCGCGTGTGCGCAGGCGGTGACGGCGCTCAATTTTGCTTCGCACATCCATGGACGTTTCTTGACCGATGCCCCCACTCCTCCACTCCTTCTTCCTTCTCGCCATCCTCCTCGCCCACGCCGCCGCCATACACCGCAACGTCTTCAACAGTCCCCCCAACGCACTCGACCAGGCACGTGCCAAAGTACCTCCCCCTGCCAAACACACCTTTGCCAAGGATGCTCAAGACATAGAGCTCGTCAACGTCGTCCTCGTGGCATCCATCGACGGTAGTTTCCATGCTATCGATCGCACTTCTGGTCGGCGTATGTGGTCTACGTCCACCGCTGCTAGCGATATCCCTTCCAGTCTCGCCCCTCTCGTCCGCGCCAAGCATGCTGCGGTTGACTACGACCTCACCGACGACGATGACCCTCTCCAGGAACTTTACATCATCGAGCCCCAGAGTGGTGACATATATGTCATGGCAACTCCTACCAGTCCGTTGCAGCCTCTCTCTCTATCCATGTCCCAACTCGTCGAACTGTCACCGTTTAAATTCGACAGAGAGGACGATGAGCGCGTGTTCGTTGGCAAGAAAGAGACCTCCCTTTTGTCCATAGAGCTTAAAACGGGCAGAGTCAAGACCATAAATGCCGAGTGTCCCTGGAACCCATTTGAAGACCTCACCCAACAAGACGCCATCGATCTGGATGCACTCGAGGAACATCTATCAGCGAACGATGAACCTGCCCCCGCCGAGTTATTCGTTGGCCGTACAGGTGAGTCCTCCGAATGAGTTTGTTACTTCAGTTTCAGAACGCGGTCGGAAAGATTATCACGTTGCTATCTACACCCGCTCCTCGTCCGGACGGAGGTTACCGCTTCACAATCTTTCCTTTTCTTCCTATGGGCCCAACATGCAGGACAATGCTGTCCAAGCCTCCTACCGTCGCACCCCAGACGATATCTACATCGAATCTCTGCCCAATGGACAGATCATGTCGTTCAAAGTGCCAGACACCGATCCGTATATGCGCTCAGAGTCCCAATTTCTATGGGCTCAAACCTTTGAAAGTCCAGTGTAAGCAATCTATTTTTGGGCTTGGACCCTGAATTTCTCGCCTAATCTCCGTGACTATGCAGCGTGGCGGTCTTTGATGTTCTCTCAAGTTCTAGACGGTCGGACCCTTTTGTGCTTATACAGCCTCGTCCGCCAATATCTGACGTTCTCCGGGGTTTTGACGTGTCTTCACTCTATGACCCAGGCACGGCTTATGTTGGCCTTGTGGAGGAAACCGATTCACTATTCGTCATGAGCAATGATCATTTTCCGCTCATCGCTTTTGGGGACACCGAATACAGTGTCAACTCCCGTGCTATCGACCCACCGCCCTCGGCTATTCCTCGCGCGGACCTGCCAGACAGAGTCGACACTATTACAAAGCGTCGCAAGCTTAGAGAACTGTGTGCACAATCACCCTTTGATACACGTTGTCTTACTGGAAAACGTCCTTTGGATGCATCCTCCCTTAATTCGAGACAGCTTCCCGGTGTCCCTTCCGTCGAGCCTCCACCGGGTATCGATCTGGTTCAAAACAGCGGCGTCACCACAATGGAACCCCTCCCAGATATCCCTGATACCACCAATAATTTGTCTACTGCGGTACCCTTGGGGACATCTGTCAAGAGTGCAATAAGGCAGGGTTTCGGAATGTCCACTGCCCTCGCTACCGTCCTTTTGGCCGCTATTTTTGGTTCAATCTTGTTATTCAGAGACAAACTATACCCATCCACACCTCGTCCCACACCCGAGATTCAAGACGTATCTATGCCGTCCTCTATTGACTCCCAACCCATTGTCGCGGGAAAGTTGCCACAGTCGCTATCGGTTCTCGGCAAGGAGAGTCATGATGCGACTGTTCTTTCACCCTCACTACCGTTAGACATCGAATCATCTCCACCCACCCCTGTACCCGTTATTGAGTCAGAACCTGTAGTTCCATCGGACGATTCGTCCATGCCCACCAAGGAGGTTATGGATCCGCCTACGATAAATGCCGACGACGTTGAGGAGAGCGAACGGGAAGGGGATGTTGCCGATGCGACACCCAGGAAACGGAGAGGCCACAGACGGCGAAGAGGCAAGAAGGGAAAGGGAAATCAGTCTGCGGCCGCCGGCGCTGTCGATGATACCGAAGGAGAGAGAGACACCGAGGGTGCCACGGGATCGAAAGAGGATGATGGTGGGAACCCAGGCGAGGAAGACACAAAGATTCCTAGTTCTGAACCAATCGTTGTTTCGTCGACCCTCCAGCCTGCCGCACCTTCCCTCATCGTATCCGATACAGTTCTTGGTGAGCCTGATTGTCTCTTCAATTGTGGTTTGGTTTGGTCTTGGCACGGTTAACTGATGCGTGTTTTCCAGGATTCGGCTCTCATGGAACAGTGGTGTATCAAGGTTCTCTCCAAGGACGCGCAGTGGCTGTTAAACGTCTCCTCCGAGACTTTGTCACACTTGCTGCCCGCGAGGTTAGCATTCTGCAGGAGTCAGACGACCATCCCAACGTCATCCGATATTACTACCAAGAATCTCAAGGAAACTTTCTCTACATCGCTCTTGAGTTGTGTCCTGCGTCACTGGCAGATGTGGTCGAGTCCCCGGACCAATATCGGGAGATTGTTGCGACCTTCAATCCAAAACGAGCACTTCGACAGATCGCGTCTGGATTGCGCCATCTCCACTCACTCAAAATCATACACCGTGATATCAAACCTCACAATATCCTCATCTCGGGCCCCAAAAAGGGTGGGATAGGAACGGATGGTGGGAGGAGAATGTTGATATCCGATTTTGGGCTTTGTAAAAAGCTCGAGGTCGACCAGACGAGTTTCTTGCCGACCGCACAGGGTGCGCAGGCAGCCGGTACGGTTGGCTGGAGAGCACCCGAGATTCTACGTGGAGATGTGAAACTCGATGATTCCCTCAATGACGAAGGGTCGCAATCGTCAACAGATAGCACGGGTACCGTCATCAACGGAGGAGCACCTACCTCGAAATCATCGACGCGTCTAACGAAGGCCATTGACATTTTTGCATTGGGGTGTCTGTTCTATTACGTCCTCACGAGCGGGTCACATCCTTTTGGGGACAGGTTTGAACGGGAGGTTAACATCATTAGAAATGTGAAGAATTTGGATGGCTTAGAAAGGTTTGGGGAGGAGGGTTCGGAAGCTGTTGGCCTGATAGGAAGGATGCTAGATCCCGAGGCCCAACGCAGGCAAGTCAGAGTCCTCCCTATCCTCTGTTTCTATTCCCGACTCAGGTTTTCCCCATGGACGCAGACCGGATACGACGTCCTGTCTCCTGCATCCCTACTTCTGGGATCCAGCGCGCCGTCTAAATTTCCTTCAGGACGCATCCGATCGCTTTGAGGTCATGTGTCGAGAGCCTCGGGATCACAGCCTTGACGTGCTCGAGACAGGTGCGTTCGATATCGTGGGACACGACTGGCACGTGAGGCTCGACAAGGTCTTTATTGAAAATCTGGGCAAATTCCGCAAATATGACGGTAAGAGCGTGCAAGATCTATTGCGGGCCCTTAGGAACAAGGCACGTCTTCTACATGTCATCCGTTCATTCAGGGTCCCTTATCAGTACTGCAGAAACATCATTATCAAGATCTCCCTGACCATGTGAAGCGTACGCTTGGGCCAATGCCTGATGGATTCCTGAATTACTTTACCAGACGATTCCCCCGGTTGTTCATGCACGTTCATGGCGTCATTTCCGACACGCACCTCCATACGGAGTCCATGTTCAGGGCGTACTTTGAGCTGAACGAATCATGACCTGTTTCCGATTCCCCCTTACATCCGTCCCGTTTAGGGCAATCCACGCGCACGAGGTCCGTCATTGCTTGCCACGTCTCACATCTTGTACGACGACGTTTGCTTTATTTGAAACGCTATTTCCGTTGACCTCACACGCGATATGTCCACGTATGTCATACCATGTTGTGCCTCTGACGTCGGGCGGGTTTCGTCGCTCTTGTTTGCGTCTGCCGATTTGGGATAGCCATCTATCAAATGCATCTCCAGGTATCGAGCCCATACCATCTCCCCTTCCATCAGGCTAGTCCCATGTGCCTCTCTTGTTTACTTGCTATCTTCGCTGTACTATCACCCACGTTAAAAATGACCATCACGTAGCCTGAATCTGTATTTGTACTCTGCCCAGTTTTCGTATTTCTGTACCTTTTGTTTTCAAACTTTCTGTTATGATAGACAGTTTGAATGAACGCAGCCAAGAACGTGGACCTCCGGGTCTGCTCGACAGAGGGCACTATGAGACCCCGTCGTTCGTCCACCCAGCCTCGGAAGCCGTGCAAGACTCTAATGCTTTCCTAACGTACTACTCCTACTACTCGCGATTTGAAAATAGGCCTGGCTGTGCTCATTTATCATGCCTGTTTCCGCTGCAGATTCTTGGGTAGCGCTCTCTTCCACGGCAAGAAATCCCGGCCTTGCATATATGGTCGCAACACTTCGGGTATGACGAGGCCCTGTTTTTTCCGAGTGGAACGACGGTTGGATCGATTAGTCGATCAATCACACAGACCTGAGGGGGAAAGGCAAAGACGTACGTCGGGCGTCTGATAATTCTCTGCGATGCAGCTCATCGTGCGTGTGGTAGCGCACAGGGTCCCATTGAGCATGTGCACGTACACTTTGCGCTGTTGATCTTTTGACTTGAGACCACAACGGATCTCGAGCCGTCTGCTCTCTGTTGTCGGCGCACGCCACGATCACGATGGCGGGCAAGCATATGAGCACCGAACGCCGGAACAAAAAAAGAACCAGAAAAAAAAGGGACGCACGATAGTCGGTACAATTCGAGCACGACACCAGTTCCTTGTGCGCGCGCTGAAACGGAAACCACGCCTCCAGATCACACTTTTTCGATGCGGCGAGATTTAGGGCACCGCTGACAATCGCGACGACGCGGTATGGCAGCCCGAGGCTCTGGTAAAACGCTTCGCTGTTGGCCAACATGGTGTCGAACGCGGTCCAACTGTCCTCGGGCGCGGTGAGGACAAACTGTTCCACTTTCTCGAACTGGTGGACGCGGAAGATGCCCCACATGTCGCGACCGGCAGAGCCGGCTTCTTTTCGGAAACAGGTCGAGTAGCCGGCGTAGTATATCGGGAGTTGACTCTTGGGGTCCTCGAACCACTCGTCGGCATGAAAGGCAGAGATGGGCTGTTCCGAGGTGGCGATGAGGTACTTTTCGTCTTCGTCGGCGATGACCTGCGTGCGTGCGACGACCCGATGGTGTGAGACGTGGGGAGGATAAGAGATACGAGCAGACGTGCCTTGTAAAGCTCCTCGTCGAACTGGCTGAGTTGGGCAGTTTTGCTCATGATGTCCTTGTTGACTATGTACGGGGGCTGAATTTTCCTGTAGCCACGTTTTCGGAGGAAGTCGAGGGCATAGGAGATGAGAGCCTGATTGAGATCGACACCGTCATCGGTGTAGAAATAGCCCCTGTGGCCTACTGTCTTTGCGCCTGAGCACGTCGGACTGAGTGATGAGGACAGAATGTAAGCGTGGGGACGGCGGAGCCTACCTCGTTCCAGATCCATGGCATCTAGCCTGAGGAGGACTTCGTGATGAGGCATGATGTCCGTCTTTTTTTCTACCTGGGCGTTGGGGCCGTCTGGATGCCATGTCCGTAGGGTTACGTTGTCGTCCTATCGCGGTTGATTGGAAGAACACGTTACCGAGTATGAGGACACGCGCACCTCTGTCAAGCTGACGGGAACGTCCTTGGCCACTATGTTCCCGACATTGCTCGCCCGTTGGCGCATGACCAACTCGTATTCACGGGTCTCTTTCCGCTTGGCTTCTACCTCTGCATCGAGGAGCTTCTTCTGCGCCACAAGTTCGTCCGCGGGCTCTTTAGCCTGCAACGCGGAGATCATGTCGTGAGATGGCGCGTATTCTGCAGTGCACGTACGCGCGCACCTTTTTCTTGGCGCCGATCTCTTTCTGGACTGCATTTACTTGTTTGTTGAGGGTGTTGAGCTCGTAGTCCTCTGGATGAGCACGCGACACGGTCGATCTCAGCCTGGATTCCCTAGCCGACCAGGTCTGTACGTACTCTTGACCCACTCGGCATACATCTCGATGACCTGATCGACGAGCTCGACAGGTTCGCCGCGTTTGCGTTGGGACTCGCGGATCTCTTCCGCATTGCCGCCCTTGTTGTCTATGAAGCTTGTTACGTCGAGGGTCATATCAGTTGGGAGTTGAAATGGCTTTCCGCTGGCGAGTCATCGGGGATGGTAGTGTTACGTAATCGGTCGTGTACCCTTGACTCGACCTGCCGCGACCACGACTTGGACCACCGCGACGTCCGACGCGTCGGAGCCAAGGCCGTGGGGGAAACTGGACATTCTCTTCTTTCTTTTCTTCGCTCGCCCGGGCCTTGTGGACAAAAGACAAGACCGAGAACGGACGGAGCCATGTGAGTAAATAAACGTAAATAGTTCACCATGCGCCCGCACGTGGAGCCGTGATATGCGCATATCTCGTCCGTTCCACAGCCTACACGGACCCTCCCCCTTGTCCCTCCCGTACTTGTCTTGTTGACCATGTTCCAGTTTTTACGACGCGTGTCGGGCTCGCTGCTTCCTCGTCCTGACCGTCCATGGAGGGAAGATGGTGATTGCCACGTTCCCTGTTGCACACCGTGTAACTCATCCTTCGATCCTGTCGTCCGTCAGCCACGTCCCATGCACCCACGATCGGTCGCAAACGCAGGTACAGCGTCACGGAACAAGACACTCGCCGTTCTGCCTCCTCAGCAAAAAGGGCAAAGAACGAGCTTGCACCGGACACCGAACGTGACTCCGCTTCAGAGGAGAAGGACGCCAAGAGAGGTGTTGCACCCCTCGTCGAAGGACAGGATGTGAAGGAGGTCACAACAGGTGTCGAGGAGGTCGATCTCGAGGATAGGGACAAGGCAGAGGCTCCGTCGTCAATACGGCCTGAAGGCGTTCCTCTCCCCGATTCGCCATCTGAATCACCGGAGCCCGAATCCGAGTTACCAGAAGCAGATGTGGTCGAGGAACCCCAAGCGGAGCAACGCACGGATGATGTCGACTCTGTCGCTTCCTCGTCGCCTCAAGATGGTGTGGAGGAGGCAGTGGAGGGCAGTGGGCGAACCGTCGCAGAATTCGACACCGATACCCCGCCAGATGAGCTTCCGCCGACACAAGACCCCCTCATCACAACGGCCGCGCTGGGTTTGTATGATGCTCCAGAGGCTTTGGAGGTCAGTGCGTGACATTTCCCAGCCTCCGTTTCACGCCGAATCGGCTGCGTGGTGGAGACTGGTGTATACCGAACCTGCGTTGTACCATCATTACCCGGATCGCCATATTTACGACTTACCATACGGATACCTGCCATCTGTCTATACGTACGCGTAGTAGCTAACACTTTCCTTTCTACTGATCCCTCCCGGCCGAGTCGGCTGTGCCTCACGCCCTCTGAGTCAAAGTTTCAAGCTGTTGGAGTGCCACCGTGACCATCGCAATCTGGAACTCGGTCCAATGTCCTCGACCGACAACATCGTCCCACTACCCACGGCTAAACGTTCAATCAAATCGCTATCGGGGCCGCCAGCAGGACTACACGCGGCCGGATGTACCTTGAAACGCAAGGCTGCGCAACATCATGCTGGCCATCCTGGCACTCCGTCTCTGATTCACGTTCTCGAATCTACCCGACAGACCTGATGAACGGACAATCGCTTGCAATCGCCATGAATTCCCTCAAGCTCAACTCGTTGGCATGCGCTTTTTGTCCGTATGACCGCCTTTTACTTCCAGGTTCACACTGGCCACTGGCGGACTGAAGGTCTGCCGTGGTTGACCTGGCATGTGCCTACAGCGTGTTCCTTGATCCATGCCCGCGTTCATTCCTGGCTAGCTGCACACGCATCCAAATGCGACTCCTGCCCCTGCACCGCGTTCACCAGCTGCTCTTATACGTGCTCTCGGACGTTTGGATTCTATTATCACAACCCCCATTGACCCATTCATACTCACACTCGCACATTCTGATCGGCCAGAATTTCTTGTGGAACACGCGCGTGCATACGTGGACTGTTCCTGCACACATATAACGGACGCTGCCCTTCCGTGCGCAGTTTCATCCCTTCCACGATTCCATTCCGTTCCAGCACCCCTTCAGGAATCTACATCGTACCCTCTCTCTTGGCCAGGCAGCGTGCTGACCGACGTGGCGGTCGTACCATTCTTTATCCCGGGCTTCGACAACCATTCCACCGGCGCGGTCCAGATTGCAGAGTAAGTTTGCCACGAAAATCTATCCCCTAATCCCCGAGCCAACTGCGGTGAGCAGGGGCACAAGTGATTCCCTCGCTGATTCACCGCTACGGTCACATACCTATAACTGTACAACATGCGCCGCCTGCTTGGCTTAAAGGACTCTTCAAACACCCACTCTTCTGACGCCAAGGGCAAGGAACGACAACGGGATTCTACTTCTGCGTCTGTTTCCTTACCTGACCCACCATCCTTCCGCGCACCTATGGAGGTCCACGTCAGCACCGAGGTTCATTCAGCAGCTGACCGTCAAGGTTTTCACCCCCTCGCAAGTACAGCGAGCATTGAATCCTCTTCTTCTGCATCGTCTGGTTCCCGCCCGCTTCCGCCCGAGATCCGCGTTCCCGCTCACCCCTACCCGTATTGGCAGGGTTGTACCCACACCCCCTCTTCTTCTTCGCAGAGTAGTCTAGAGTCGCCAGCGACCCCTTCGCATGTGTCATGGCTGGGTTTGACCAACACCTCAGGGAATCCCAGCTCCATCAGCAACGGTAGCAGAACCAACCTCAGCTTAATTCCTGCCAATGTTTCCCAGCCCTCAAGTGGACCATGGTCATCCAGTCATTCCCTCGTTCAAGGACGATCATCTCCAAATCCCAACTTCCCCCCACCTCCATCGACGAACCCACCCCCCAATATCTCTATTCGTCCTAAACTTCTCCATCCTACAAAGAGTTCGCACTCACTTCGCGTTCCCGTTCAAGAATACTTTAACCAACAGCTTTCACCCATCGTCGAGCAGGATTACGTTTCTCCTGAGAGACGACCTTCGTCGCTACCCAGTTCGGCTTATGAAGGCGCAGGGACACGCTCTAGCACTGCGCACACGGTGAGGACGAGTGCTGCGATGTTGACGCCCGTGAGTTCAGGGAACGATGGGTTTGGGACAGCAACCGTAACGCCTGTTAGCCCTGTCCCTATTACGCCTGTCTTAGTTAGCGCAAGGGGAGCACTACCCGCATCTCAGACGCAGGCCCAGACCCCAGTGACGCCGTCGTATCCGGGTGGTGTCGTGCCCTTTGCAAGGAGGAAAGAAGAGGAAGGGAGTGATTCGCCCCGTAAGTATTCTTCTTCGCCCCGTTGCCTCGTAACAGCTGACTCTGCGAACAATGATACAGGGCCCTCTCCGGTGTCGACGTTCATTTTGAGGCCATTGAATCGGTCGATCAGTCTGTCGTCTACGCGGACACATCAATCCAGCGTGTCTTCTGTTACACCTCCCGTCATCCCCCCGTTAGACCTTAAGCCCGAATTCAGGGGGCAAGCGTTCCTGACGACGCCGACGTCGCTCCATTCACGTGGGCTCCTCGAAGTTCCCAGCCCACGCGACGACGACTCTGTTTCGGACCGGAGAGAGAGTTTCGTTACCGCTCGGACAGGGCCAGGGAGGGAGAGCAGGTATTCACTCGGACAGGACGAAGTCTTTGTCGACGCGGAGGAAGGGTTCAGGCGCGATTCCAGCGGAACTGTCTATCCATTCGACACCCACCTCCTCGATGACACGACAGACACGCCGCCCACACCGCAGTCGCAACCAATACCTCAGGACACCTCGAAACCAGTCAAGCCGCCCATACCTGCACGTACGATCATCCACCCTCGCTCTACCTCAAACTCGTCTTCCTTACCACCTTCCTACAACCACCCATCCGGGTCCCACAGCTCGGATAACCCACCCCTGCATATTCCACACCCGCACCCGCACCCGCACCCACACCGTTCCACTTCTCCGCCCATCGTGCATGCTCCACGTCTAGGCTTGAGCGCACCGAGTCTGCAGGAACTCGGCACCTCCACCTCAGCATCCTCTTCTTTCATCGACCGACGTTTCGCAGCGTCATCGCTGTATCTTGCGCCGGCCTCGGAACGTGAGACTGTACGGCAAACAGGCAGCCGTTGGACGTTGCGCCCCGGGCACGTGGACACCGTCAAAGTCCTGTTCTGGCTCGGCTTCATTATGCCGTGGTGCTGGCTGTTCGGGGGCTGGCTTGTCTCTCCCAAGCCGCCACCGCCATCGCGGGGGCACGCCGGTTTAGAGTCAGGGCACGGCAGTAAAGGGAACGTGCACAAGAGCCTCGACGGCGGACGAGCGCCGAGCCTCCTCCCGCTGTTGGGGAGCAAGAACAAGAGCGTGCGCAGCCTGGACACGACGAAGGTGTACCACGGCTATCCGTTCGTGGCGCCGTCGGTGTTGAGTCTGACCCCACCACCGCCGCCATATCCGAGCCAGAGTCGGAATCAGAGCCGTCGGACCGTGGTGGTGCTGACGCCGAAGCCTATCCCGCTTGGGGGACACAGGATGCGGAATCCGTACGTGAGACGATGTCGCATTGCGGCGGCAGTGAGTGGGGTGTTGTTGGTCGTTGCGTTTCTGGTCGCGCTTGTCGTCGTCGGGACGAGACACGGTGCCTAAGACACGTCAGGAGGAGTTTTATTTTCGTACCCCCCGACATTCCTTACGAGGGAAAAGCGGACATTTGTTGACGCTGTTTTTATTTTCTTTACCGTATGATCGATTGGATTGTATCCCAGCCTTTGCTTTTCAAACCAGCGTTTTGCGCACTGGCATGCGTACTTGGGCATTGTCGTCTCGGATCCGATTGATCAAGAACGCGCGTCCCGCCTGGACGTCGGAGAAGATGCGAGCAAACAGACGCGGCGTCATTCGATCCCCGCTGAAAACTGATTTTTGTAGTCCTTGGTCCCCGTGTGGCTCCGACGCGTTCCGAGTGGGCGGAGCAACGACCGATAGGTAGTGGTGTCCACACAAACTATTCAGTATCCCATTGATGGGTGACCATGTCTCCGTAGTATATCTACGACAAGATATTTGTGATCGATAAGATGAACCGTGCTACTGGCAGTCGACTAGGTCACCAGCTGTGCTGCTAACCCATCGTGTGTAGTCGAGCGTCGAGTTTTCGGGTCCAAGGGTGCATCGGTTCAATCCCGACGTCGCACCCGAATCTGATCATCGTCACCGTCCAGCTTCGTACGCTGCGCCCAAAGCGCGAGGGAAAAGTCGATCCGGGAGGTACAGTATGAGATTCACCTTCGACGAGAGGCTGGCTAACATGTCGCATCCACAGGAAAAAAACAGTCGCATGAGCTGGCTACTCGGCGGAAGCGGATGCACACGCCCTCTGTGTGCATAGTTTCTGCGTCCTCGGCCGGCTCCGGAGTGCGATATGAGCCAAGAAGGTGTCACCCAATAGCTCTGCGCGACTTGACGCGTGATCGTCCGTTGCCACCCGACAACACCAACTGGGTGCGACATCGCGGCGGTCACATCCTCGATCCTTGCGGAGCTCGAGCCTATCCCAACCATCAGCCCCACCTTTCGTTCACTGAGTCAGACCTGTCACTTCCACTTGTGCGATAAACGGCAGGCTCGGACACCATCGGGCCCAAAGGAGCATTCTGATCCATGTATGTTTTCCTTCAGACACCGTCCAGTTGAAACGTGATGGGATGTCCGGATAGATAAGTGGAAAGAGACCGTTGGCGGAGTTGCCCCACTCTCTGGTCCATTCCTCTCCTCCTTCCTCCCCATCTCGGATCCTGCGTTCGCTTGGACGTCTCACGTTTCCGGGAATATCGATATGAAAGACATCCCCCTGGACAAGGCAGAGCTCTTGTCAACGCTGCTAGAAGGGATCTTGTATGGTAAGACCAGCCAACGACGCACCCTAGGAACTTGAAAAGCATTACACAGCACACAAGGCTTCTCATTGGTAATGTTCGGAGGGACGATCTGGGTACTCGAGTTTCGGCGGTCCACCCAGAGTGTGAAGCGCAGCGTGCTTCCCGTCGCGTGCCTGTTGCTGCTGTCTAGCACCCTGGTGAGTGTCCCTGTTCGTTCCCCCTGGGCAACCACTGAACAGAGATTGGCTTCTGGGTCATGCAGCACCTTGTGATCGACATCGTAAGGATCATGCAGGGATTGATATTGTACCGAGACACCTACCCAGGAGGACCGAGCGCGTATTTTTCAGACGTCTCCCACTGGACATTCGTGTCAAAGAACTGTATATTTGCTATACAAACCCTGATAGGGGACGGGGCCATGGTAAGCTACGTGTATTGTCAAACTGAACACCACCCACAGAGTACATTGGCAGATTTATCGCTGTTATGTGGTGTGGCAATCAAAGCCTGTCATGATCGTGCCTGTCATACTTTGGTGTGCAACTGCTGGCAAGTGTCCTGTATGATGTCGGGTGACTAAAATGAATAACGACCAACCTCGAAGTAACCGGAATCGCATGTCCACTTACCGAATCGCAAATCACGTCCGGGGGCGGCATCTTCACGAAGATACTTTCGAAATGGATCAAGGCGTTTTACGGAACGGCGTTCACGACCAGCGTCTTGACGACCTGTGCGTATGCACGCCTCGATGGACATTGAGAGTGTGCTTCTGAATTCTATTAGTTCTGTTGGCATCCCGCATCTGGTACATCGACCAGAGATCCGCGAAGCTGCGTGGCTACACAGAGTCACCACTGCGGGAAGTCCTGTACACCATTATCGATGCCGGGATGGTCTACTTTCTCACCCTTATCCCTTGGATGATCTGTTTTGCACTTCAATCCAACGGTCAATTTGTGCTTCTCAACATGGTCAGTCGTCGTGCCTCGTTCTGCTTGTGAGAATAAATTCCATTGAAACATACCTTTTGACCACCAGATCGTGCCCATCATCTCCATCACGTTCTACATGGTCATTCTTCGTATCAGGTTGTTTAGCATTCGGGAGAGCCTGTCGAGGAGCGGAGAACCCACGCGGCCGCATGATGCATCCACCAGTAATATGAGTACGACCCTCAGACCAAGAAACAAGAAAAAGATGAGAGTCCGCGTTACGATAATGACAGAGCGCAAGGACGACGATGGTCGTTGCATCAGTCCGATGAGCGCTGGGAACGTGAGGCACGGTAGGAGTCTTGGAAACATCGAGGCCGACGATATCGTTGCAGAGCCGGTATGACCTACGTTTTATCAATGTACGAAAGCAGGTTTGCGTATGCCCATGTCCAGACTGTTTGAAACGTTTTTGATACGATGATCGTGTACTCTTGTAACCGTCTTCATGGCTCTATTGGCTTTGAGTTTCTGCGTGTTTAAAGGCCACTGTTAGGCGGTACGGCAGAGGCATCGGTGTATGCATCACCAACCTGGTACTGTACCAGTGCCCAACATTGTCCGCGAGAATTCAAGCGCTGGTTTGTTTACCAGGGCAAACAACTATCGAAAAAGGAAACATCCTGTGAGCAGGACTGCCTCGCACTGGCCAGATGGATGGCTCAACCGAATCGCCCAGCCCGAGGACCGCCCCTCGTCTACGTCTGCAATGAAGATCACCGTAAGGGTTGACCAAGAGAAAGAGTCGTTTCAGGTTCGTCTTGACTGTGAGCGAAATAGATCAGCCCGAGCTCTACTCCAGGTCGACGCCGAGTCTTCAGACACCATCGGCACTCTCAAAACAAAGATCCACGAGGTCAAGGGCTTCCCCGTCGAGGACCAAACCATCCTCTATTGTGGTACGCCCAATGTCCTTTACCATTTCCCTCTCACATGCCCACGTCCATGTCCTCCTACATACAGCCAGGGTCCCTACCAACGACATGACCCTAGAGGAGTCCCGGATCAGCGACAAGGGTTGGTTAATCGTCTTGTTACCAAAGGTCAGGACACGGGCCTTTCTCGCCTTTTCCCTCCGTTCAACTGGTTTCCACCCCTGGTTGTAGATCAGACCGGTCATGCCTGAGCCCACGCCCGTCGATATTTCGGAATTCAGCCGCCCTGATGCACAAGACGGAGCTGCACCCTCCGAGACGGCGCTCTCTGATGTCCTTTTGGAAGCTGCGTCCCTGCCCACCCCCACGATTACACCTCCTCCGATTCGCGACTAGCCCGTCCACAGACGATGTGGCTTGTAGTGCCCAACTTCATCGATAGACCTGTCACTAAAGTTCACGTGAGGGATGGCTCTAGGAAGGGGAGGCAATCGAGTCGGGGAGTGGCTCTTAGCGCTAGACTTGTGGTGTGGCGATATCCTCGTGCGCGAGTGTATGACACGTTTCTTGACGACCGGAATCATTCTTCGACGTTCTGACCCTTGGGAGACGACAGACAGACAGTGCTCAGACTAGACAACATGCGCAACGGAACGGATGCACGGACGACAAATCTCGTTGTCATCGCGCCACTACCGACCTCCCATTCTGTCTGTATCGCCTCGTCCTGCTCAGCCTGTCCGCAAACAAGATCGTGAGAATCGAGGGGCGAGCACCACCGCAGGTGCGTATGCAAACACAGCCGACCGTTTGTCGGTCGGAATGCGGCCTGTGGCCCCCAGCAGGTCCACAAGCGCAAACAACAAAGTCCTGTTTCGAAACATCGCAAAATCAGTTTCGTGGGACGATACGAAACAAAGTACATCATGCCTTCCCTCAGAAAAGGCCTGATATAACGGTTCAATTCCAACCACCCTGTCGTGCCGTACATCTTCACCGACTCCCTGACGAAATTAATAGCAAGGAGCAAACACGTCAATGTACCGAGGGTAATCTGGACGGCGTCTCTGATTTCGAACCAAATCAGGGGAACTAGCTGCAAACAAGACAAATAATCGGACAATGGGACGGTAGTGCCTGAAGGTCTGTACCGAATAATCACACAGATCAAGGAAGCTACAAATGTGACTTCGATGATGTATATTGTGAGAAGTACGCCGAGGATGAGTTTCGATTGACCATACAGTGCCCACACACGCAGGATCATTGCTACTGCATCAGACGATGTCATTCGTCTGCGTGCAGGCGAACGTAGACTCTCATAAAATGATAGCACGCCACGATTCAAAGAGAAAATATGTGTCGCCTTGGAAGTGAACTGGTATACCCACAACCATACGGTGCGATTATTTGATCAGAAATGTCATCAGCAGCGTAAAGACATCCATACGTCTACCGCGGCAGAATATGAAGTGAAAATGCTAGTCGTGAATGGTACGAGAAATTACATTGAGAGGGTTAAGAAGTCGTGGGCTCGGTCAGCGCGGCAAACCAAGTTTCGGACATACAGATGTGACGTGAATTCTGGGAAGACGATCAGATATGCTCAGCTAGGGATCATGTGAGACGCCGACGAAATCCTGTGGCGCTATTATGGCTTGCTTGGCTACAAGCACTGCAAGCGACGGCCAACATGTTCCCGACGCGCGCCGTCCTCTCCACCTTGCCCGCCCCGCTCTCCCAGCCCTTCAAACGCGCAGCTCTCGGCCTCTTCCACGGAAAGACCATCCAGCACGGCAACAACGTCCCCCACTCGCTCAAAAAGACCCGCCGCACCTGGCTCCCCAACGTCCACGCCAAGACGCTCGTCTCCGAGCTCCTCCAGAGGCACATACAGGTCAAGGTCACCGCGAGGGCGTTGAGGACGATACATAAGGTGCGTTTCCCCCTCCCTTTGCTCGTTTGCCCGTTCGTGATCGCTCGGATGTGTAGCACGGAGGCTTGGATCAGTACCTCCTCAACACGTCTCCTGCGCTCCTCGGGGACGAAGGGATGCGTCTCCGCCTGCTTGTCCGCGAACAGTTTGACGCTCGGAACGCACTCGAGGCACGACAAGCACAAAGGGCTGCCGAGCTTGCTGCCAAGGAAGCACAGGCCAAGGAAGCGGCGTCCAAAAAGGCGCAGAGGCAAAAGGACGAGAAGGCGCGGAAAAAGGCCAGCGAAGTGGAGGGCGGTTTAGTGAGAGGGTTGTTCGGCAGGTCTGGGTAGGAGCACATTATTATGAAGGCATTGGTGAGCCGGGGGCCTCGTGCGTCACGCATAAAAGTCGACTCACATCCGCTGCTGTATTATACCGACCGCGTAGACTAATTCCACAGACTTGACTGCCTCTGGCGAAGAGACTGAACGAGAGAGACTAGTGGTAAGTACTTTAGACAACTAGATAAACAGTTGAAACTATCAATGTAAACAAAGGGAATGAAGACAGTATGAATCTAATGATCAATAGTCTGCGGTCTAACCAGTGCACTAGCCCGATATCATCCACACAAATAATTAACCCAAAGAATCGAAGATAGATTTCAAGTCGATGAAAGAGTTGAGAACCACTTGGGACGACGCAGCATCCCGGTAGCATCACCCGGCAGCAGGTGGAATGAGCACCTTTCGCCACCACGCCGCCCGCTCCGCCATCCCACTCAGAAGACGGCCACCCGTGTCAACTGCTGTCTCCTCGACGACGACGACGTCGCGCTGCAACTCGACCTTGCTCTTGAGCGACCGGGTCGAGTGTTTGCTCCGTAGAGATCCCTGAAACGAGGGGTGCGAACGAAGCGAATGATACTCGCTCCCCAACCTATCCCTCTCGTCCACGCCCTCGTCTTGCGAGTCGGCGTACAACGAATCGTCGTCTCCTCCGGCGTCTGCGAGGGCTGTCGTGTCGGGTTGAGTGCCCCGGTCGTCGTCCTGGATAGCCGCGATAGGCTCTGCCCCGCACAAACTGTGTTCACCATCGCCGTCGACCTCGACGAGATACGTGAATGGTGTCACTTCGCTCGGCTGCGTTACAGGCACTGGATTGAACAACGCCTCGATCATCTTCTCCGTCCCCCTCGGATCGTTGATCGCGGGCAATTTGGCAATCTCAAATGGCCGTCGATGCTTCCTGACCGTCGTCGCGTGTCTGGCGTGCACGTCAGTGTGGCCGTGAATCGGACCCCCGGTAGATACACCGGACCCCGAGACGATGGAAGACGTATCGGAGCCCGAGGCTGCGACGACATCGTCGGACGAGGAATCGGAAGAGGCGTGCCCGTAGAGATCCGAGACGCGCGGACGCGTACGAAAGACGTCCGACGATTGGAGCAAACCAGAGATCCCGGACAGGATCTCGTCTTTGGGGAGAGGAGGGGCCACGTATGTGAGTTCCCCCGCTGTATGTTCCAGGTGAACGGAAAGCTGTATTAGGTGTCAACTATTATCGCGAGAGGGAGCGCATGGGAACAAGACCTTGAGTGTCGCGTTTGTCTTGCTTTTCCGGAGGAGATAACGGCGCGTAACCACGCCGGCATCGACGTATTGCGCAAGATTGAGGTAGACGGTTCCGAGACGTGGGTTGCGGGGTGCGTCGGGGTCGCCGTGGATCACGCGCTAGGTGAATGGGCCGATGAGCGCGCATTGGACTGCAAAGAAAGAGGGGCGGACACACCTGGAGGACGACGAACTTGGCTAGACAGTCACCCAGGTCGCCATGGTCCCTGCCCACGCTTATCTGAACCATAAATTTCAACGTCTTTTCCCAAACGACGTTATGTTCCATGAGTTTGACAAACGGCGTGATACCCTTGGCGGGAGAGTAATGAAGTTTTGCTGGAGTCTGTGGGGAGTGGGAAGTGTCGCTGTAAGGAGGGGAGGGGGTCTCCGTGTCCTGCACGAACAATGGACCCTGTCGTGACCAGTCTGCTGAAGGGTAGTCGGGAGGGTCGTGGAAATGCCCGTTGAGGTGTGATGACGCGGAGGACATTGATAAAGCGCTGCTCACGCTCACGATGGACGATGTACCACTGACACTGCGCACGACGAGCGAGGACGAGAAATGATTGCCAGACACTATTACCGCGGGAATGGGTAGGGGCCGGGTGCGCATGGGGACGCTCCGGCTGGCCGAATTGAGATGGTCATTCGAGTGCGAGTGCATGGAGCTGCTGTGTGCATCCGAAACGGAGGCCGCGTCGAAAAGGGACGCGTTGTCGGTGTCGCTGCGGTTCGCCATCGGTGTTGGCAATTCTGCGATGGGACCGGGTTGGGCTCGCTCGCAGCGTTTGCCCTGTGCCTTTTTGGCCTTGACCTTGTCCAACAGGCTGATGCCAGAATGAGAGGTGACGCCCTTGACCCTCCACTGGAGGCCAAACTCGCCGTGGACAAGGGGAACGTTACGGAGTTCGTGGAGGGTGAGGGTGAGGGTGAAGACGGCATGCCTGGGGAGGAGGTGGGAAAAGTGGGCGCGGATGCCGCCTGTGTGTTGGCAGTGGTGGGCCTGGTGGGGGCTGGTGGGGCGGGGCGCTGAGCCGGGAGAGGAGGACGGGAATATGCCGGGGGAGGGGCTTGGTGGTCTGAGCCTGGGGCTGGGTGGGTCGGGGAGGAGGTTGAGACGGGCGGGGGGTGGCTTGGCGGGTTTGAGGGTGGACGAGCGGTGTCGGGTAGCGTCCGCCATCGCGAGGGGGAGGAGGAGGTCAATCAAGCAGCGATGCCATTCTCGCCTTGCGTCGAGGCAGGTGCGATCGCTTCGCCTCGCTGAGTCAGAAATGTTGCCCACAGACCGCCTATCGCAGGTCTGCGAATCCATCCAGGCCTTTGATGTCCCACTTCGCCAGCTGCCCGTGATCGACCGTTTGTTACAGCAATGCACCTTGCCTGGCTTTCGATATCTTCGCGAAGAGGTTAGCTGGTCCCGTCACGTCCCTTTCCTGCCTTTGTTGACACCTTCATCGTTCAGTAGTTTCTCCGAGAGCAAGACTCTTCCACATTGTCCACCAACGCGCCGTATCTCATCGCCGTGTGGGACGAGTTGATCCATGCGCATCAACCTGTCGCTATATACCGCATGTTTTCCATCGCCAGCATACAAGACGATGCAAAGAACAAAAAACGAGGGAAGAAGGCCCACACACGGACGGTCAAGGTAGATGTCGTCGCTGAAAACGGGGCAAGATGGGTGAGGGTCAACACGTAAGTGGTGAAGCCGAAGAGCCAACGTGCCTTTGCCCAATTAACCACGCGATACACTAGGATCAAGAACTCCCGTCTTGTGATGGAATTCCGCGAGATCGATTCCTACCTGACCAGTGACGACGACGACGACGAACTGGGGCCCCGGCTTGCGCAGCCCGGGTGTGACAACTCGGTGTTGAGAATGGGGAGAGACCTTCTGGCTGCCGCCAAGGCGAACCCCATCTCGGCCCTCATTCCCGACTTGAACTCGACCCCGTCGAATCCTGGCAGCTTATCGGTGACACCACAAGTCACGATCCGCTTGACTCGCCTTGACCCCTCCAAGGACGACTCGTCAGATCCTCGAGTCGACGAGACTATCCGGTGCCTGCGCGACATGGGCATCGACGTCCAGCTTGGCGAGCGACCTTTCCCCCCTCCCACGCCGGTCCGAAACATGCCAAAAAACTCTAGGCTACTAGAGCCGTCGACAAACGTGAATTTGGATCTTTCCCTGCTTGTCGCTCTCATATCTGACATCTCCCACTCGCCCTTGCCACGAACGGAAGAAGAAGCTCACGCTCGGTTTGTGCCACCGCAGAGTTATCTGGACTCGAAAAAAGACAGGACAAAGTCATTCGCACGCCAAAGCCAAACCAGTAGTCCACTGCTATATGACACGGAAGGCGGCGAGGGTGAAGAAGATACACGGGAGTACCCAGGGCAGCATTCGCGTGCACTCGCTGCACAAGCTGTACAAGAGATGGACAAAGGGATTCTTGAGGAGATACACGAACGCTTGTCGGCGGTCCTCGGGCACCCGCCTGTAGCGTCCTCGTCGACTGTGGCATTCTGGACGACGAGGGAGGCACGTCATCGATGTCTCCAGATCGTGTCCAAGATAGGTGGGGAGAAGGAAAGGCAGCGGGCGGACGCGCTGTTGGGCTCAACGCTCTGCTCATGCATGCCACCTGTTCCTATACCAGCGCCACACCTGGATGGTTCCCGAACGACGAGTGGGCAAGTAGAAATGACGTCAACAATGCGTGGTGCGGAAGGAATACCACCTTTAGACGCATACTGGAAACACTCCAGATACCCGACCGGGTTCTTGTCCCTTACACCTGTCCACATCTATCCCTCGATTCTACCAGCCAAGGAGAATAGCGTCCGGCAGTCGAGTACAAGCTTTTTCGATGCGCTCGCGCAAACATGCGCTGGAATCCTGTCCCATGAACTTGATTCCATGTCTCAGATCTCGGTATCGTCAGACGCTTCACTCGCCAGTAGCGAGCAAGTCCTTGAAGAGATCCCGCCCGCTGCGCAAACATCGCTTCCAAAGTTGACCACACACACCGCCAGGTCGATGCTCGCCGGTGCTTCGAGGGGATACACGACGCTGACGACAAACAGAAGTAGTGTGAAAGCAGTGCTAAAGGAGATGCGAAGAGTTTGCGGGAGAGGTAGGTGCGAGACCAACGCGGGGGATGTCCGGAAAG
>JBBPLV010000314.1:0-23069 GCA_038089975.1 Boletellus ananiceps | reverse complement strand
AGGGAAACCGTGCACAGACCATGTACCAAGAATAGAAAGGAACAAAAAGAGAAGACTAAACTGGAAGGTCCGAGTTGAATCGGACGTGAACATAAGCAAGAATGACTACAACGGAAGCATGGATATTTCGAGAACATTCCACAAAAGTAGAACGTGAACATGAGTATAAAGGAAAAGTCCGGGAACGCGAGAATGAGTAGGACGAAGACAGGATAAGAGCATTATATGCAGGTAGAGGAAGGAAATCATAACAAGGTCAGGGTCACAGTGTTGGACTGCCCCTGGGCCAGCTAATTCGAAATCAGAACACGTTTCAAACTGGCAGGGTTATGTATATCTGTTCAACAGTAACCAACACTGAGTGCATGCTGTGCTTGAGAAACTTTGTGTAAAATTATCATTGGCTATATAACACAGTTAGGAGGAGACCAGGTAGTACTGCCATCATGATCCAGTCCCTCGATGGGCTAAGATCCAGTCCACTTTGTACTGTTCTTCCCCATTAATTTGTTCTGGTGGCGGGTGTTGACTACACTCGGCCCGGATCAAGTGTAGTCAACACCCTCCTAACCAATGTCATGTGCCCTTTACCACAAGTCTGACAAAGAGTTTGGGAGTTGGTCTTTCCGAATGGGCATGCTGTCTGACCGCCCAAGCACACTGCCACACATTCGAGCGAAGATTGAATCCCACCGACAATGTTGCACACCAAAATGTCACCTGTCACATGTCACACGTCACAGCCCGCCCTTCGGCGCCTCGGCCCTCGCCTGTGGGCGCACGCTGCCGACCTTGATCACTAAGGTGGCATGGTGGGCGGCCACGACGACGACGAGGATGCAGTGGTACGGCATATCCTCTGCTTTCCCCACTGTGCGCGGGTGCCACACCCTCAGCGCGCCCTCAGCACATCCTGCCATCGCCCCATCTCATCCTCGCCCCCGTCTCACTGTTGGTCGCCTCGCCTCACCGTGCCTCGCTCACGCCCAGCGCGCTTGCGAGCGTGGTCTGCCAGCAGATGTCTCGTCTGCTGGTGAGCCCATGCTCGTCCGCGCACGTGTTGGGCATCCCACTCTCGCCTTGTTGCACACTCGCCCCGTCTCGCCCAGCGTGTCTGTGAGTGTGGCCTGCTAGTCGGTATGCTATCTTCAGGTGAGCCTGTGCAGCATTGTCCTCTCAGTCCATCTAGGCGCAGGTTTCTGGGCAGGTGTCAGGTCCGGTAGTGGGACGAGGCATGGTCGAGCCGATGAAGCTGACATCGTGGTGAATGAGTCGTTCACATTTATAAGTGCTGGATAGCGGACGTGAACCACGGTGATGCGGACTGCATGTAAATTGACATATGTCAACGAGCAGTAGCGTTGGCAGACCAAATGGCACGACACGAAACTGCCGCTCAAGTCACGTGCGGGAAGACATACAAAGCTGTCGTGGTTGACTGAATTGCATGCCAGCATCCCTGCAAAGACAACAGGTTTGTCGTCCCCTTTGGTGCGCCACCTGCTCGCATGCTGACCTTGGGTAGCTTTATCCATCTGCTATGACATTGTTGATTATTTTTGCCATGCTGCTCGCTGGGAGTGGCTCGAAGACCAAGCTGCTGCTGGCTGGGAGCTCGACAATCAGACTGGCCGTTACTTTGCCAGAGACCTCATGATGAAAGCGGGACTTGGAGGGAAAGCTAGGCTCCACTATGTCTGGAACAAATCTGGCCAATTTACCTGTATCGTACTCGCTTCCAGCAGATCTGATCTCCGTGCGCCAAACATGCCAGTGGGGACGGAGCTACCCCTTAAGAATATGAAGCCTTACGGGTGCTGCTAGAGATAGATAAAAAACCCCGATGGCGAACATTCGAAATCTGATCTGCATCATCTTCTACTGGTGGTGAGCAATTTGTACGGTATGGTTGCACTCCGCTGAGGACATTCATACAGTTCTTTCTGTCACCGCAGCTTTTGGATTGGGTACTTGCTGTCCGTGGGGCCCTGAATAGGCATACTTCACCGGTTGGTCCATGAGCTAGCTTCAAAACTAGCCAGATTGTCCCGCAACAAGTTTAGCACTTCCATGTGCAGACTTGCGCTGCTTCATGGGATAGGTTGATGGCCTAGACTTTGACTTTGCACGTTATTGCGCTCGTTTTGCCGCTTTCTAGGTATTGTGAAGATTGTCTAGTCAGTGCGTTGCGCATCCCGTAGGCATCAGTGGATTGACCAATGGACTGGCCAGGGTCTGTCAGAAATGAAAGATGCCTTGAATGTCTTATCAGAAAACATGTTCGAATTTCTGGCAGAGTGGGCTTCGTGGGTGTGTCACAGGTCGGTCTCCTATTTTCTTTGAATGAGGGGAATTTTCCATTGGTGCAAATCATTGTACCTGAACCGGACGTATTTAAGTGTATCTTATAGGAGAACCCAAGTCAGCGACCTCTAGTCGAGTCCGCCATGGGATTATTCTACGCTTACCTCAAAGATGTCAGTAATCGTTAACCTGCTGGCCAGGGTCGCAGCTAACCAAGGAGCTCAATGGTGACAGAGCCAGGGTGACCTCTATAGCCGGTACCTCATCACGTTCGTCAATCGCAAGGCAGCTGATGAATGGTGGCGGTTGATATCCACTTATCCGAGCCCTTATGTTTCGACCGTCAAACGAATCTCCGCCCAGTTTTACACCCAGGCCACAAGCCAAATCAATGTCGCTACCACCTTCTTCTGCTCGACCGCACTGCCTAATGCCAAACAATTCTGCGACAAGATGTTCTTTACCATGCTTTACGAACATCATGTAAATGAAGGAAGACAGTTGAGCGTCATTCCACCGATCGAGATCACGGACCACATCAGTGGCAAGTGGTAAGCTTTGTGATCCAACGATGTACCCGTTGTCGGACTAGATGGATTCCAATAGGTACTTCTTACGGGCCAAAGTCGACCCCCGCAAGTACTGGTATGTCCGGATCAGTGGTCAATGCCTAGTCTGTGGAAGCGAGGACTGCGAGATCATCCATGTATCAATCCGATATCGCTCGAGGTTTCGCATACAAGTCCACAACCTAGCCTGCAAAGCCTTTCAGCCGCCAAAGGACTTGGTTATGATAGGAGGAGACGAGATATCTATCACGGCCTCCAAGGACTACACCCTTCGTGTCAACGACGACGAAGACCTGGTGGCTACAAAAGTACATAAGATTGCGACCGCAAATCTACTCTTTCAATTCGATGATCTTAAGAGTAGGTTCGTTAGCCGCGCAGAGAAACATGGAGACGATGGGATCTGGGAATATGTCGTACCGGTCGAGAGGGGTTTCGGTGAGGCGTGGGAGCTCATTGATTGATGATAGGGAATTTCAGCGCTTCTGCCATAATATGTGTACAGTTGAACTCGTCAGGATGTTGCGAATCGCAATTACGGCGAGCTAAACTGGGCCATTGCAAGTACACAAGCTATGGTGTAGTGCCCTGCCAGCGTCCATTACGAGTCGAGTTCAACCCGATGCCTTCTGTGTCTGGCCCTCGTACGAATTCCATCGCAAGGGACACGGGAGAGACCACCCGGAATGCTTCTTCACATTAAACGCGCCGATGAAGTGGATCACCTCTGGTACAGATGTCGGACAGCCACGTCAGGGGTAGGACCCGCGTCAGCTCTGCTCCGTGTACCTGGACAACCTCCCGCCTGCCAAACCGTCTGTCGGTGCAACGTGAAACACACGATCACATCCAACTGAGGTACATACGCGCTCGAAGACCAACAGTGGTCAGCCGTGTCACGACAGCTCACCAAGTTCAGCGTCCCCGGCTTGAGATACAGCACCAACGAGCAAGGTCGATGCGTGGCCCGCGAGACGCCGCTCGGCACACGTTACACAAAAGAGACTGTCTATAGGACGGAAGTGTCAATAAAGTTTCAGCATGACAAGCAATGAGCAACTCAACATGCACCAATTCATCATAGATCTTGGTATTGACTAGCGCGAACTACTCGAGTTTGCAAGGTCTGTTAGTTGGTGCATGGCCGTAGCAATGAACCAGCGACCGTCGATGCAGGTATCGTCGCCAAGGACATTTGAGCCGGATACGGACACAATTGAGACTGTCGGTGGATCAAAACGACATGAGCATCAAAACACCGCTACAGTCACGTGCCACATATAAATGTTGGCATGATCCGACCTTGAAGTCAATCCATCCATTCAAGCTCGCCACGCCGGTAATCAACTATTTCTGCTGCACCGTCCGCTGGGAGTGGCTTCAATGTCAAGCAGTTGCCGCTGGCTGAGACCTCGACGGTCAGACTGGCCGTTACTTTGCATGGGACCTCGTGTACGAGGCAGGATTCAGAGGGAAAGCCAGGCTCCACTATGTTTGGAATAAATATGGCCGATGTCTGCATCGTACTCGCCTCCGACAGATTTGATCCCCGTGCGCGCCAGTGGGGAGGGAACCACCCCCCGAAGAATATGAAGCTTTGCTGGTACTGTTGAAAACCGAGAGCAAACCTCGATGGCGAAGATTCGAGATTTGATCCGCATCGGCTTCAATGGTGAGTGATTTGTACGACATGACTGAGCTGCGCTGACGACGCTTGCCGCGAAGGGTGAACATTCGCATAACCTCACTACCACACCTGTGTTACAAATATTCAAGTAATGCGGGCTGCGTATATTGACAGATGCCTCACCGAACAATAGAAACTTTATTGAGCCTGTCAGGATGTCGGTAGATCAAAATGAAGCCGCTCAGGCCGCGTGTTGGAGGACATCAGACAATTGAGGTTGATTGCACCGGTGACCGAACCGTGCACCCCTTAGGTGCAGAGACGACAGGTCCGACATCCTCTTCGGTACGCTCGCTTAAACTCACTTTACTCAAGTAGCTTTCTTCGTGCCACCTGTGTACTACGCCGTCCGCTGAGAGTGGCTCCGAGCGCAAGCTTTCATTGCAGGCTGGGAGCTTGACGTGTCTCGTTACTATGTCTTTGAGCTTCTCGTCGAGGCAGGACTCGGAGGAAAGGCCTATTCAAATCAGGCGAGCGCGTGAGGGGCGACGGGGCTGAATAGACAAGTTCAAAGCCGCTAACCACTAAATACCGACATGCCAACGTACGGTAGGAACGATTACATAAGTAACGGTGAGCGAGAATTTCCAACAAGGCCAGGCTTCAATATGTTTGTAACAGATTTGGCTGATGTACTTGCTTCGGACTGGCCTGCAGCAAATGCGACCCTTATGCGTGCATACTGATAGGAAGTGTCTACCTCCCGAAGAATACGAATCTGTATGATGACTGCGGGAGACGGAGCAAGAACCCAATTGGCGGAAATTCGAAGCGTCGGTTCAATAAGTAAGCGACTCGGATGCTAAGTACGATTGAGTTGCACTGAGGGGGCTTGATTCAAAGGCAACAGGCCTACGGTCCAAGAAACTCCAAGGAACTCGTTTCTATGGTCGATGGTGAGAGTTCGAGACTGGGCTTCACGTCGGGAGGCTAGACAATAGTACTTGACATCGAGAAGAATAAAACACCTAGAACTCATAAGTGCATGCTGGCTAGTTGATCGTGAGGATTGCGAAATGCGGGTGTGTAGCAACGATCAACGAATCTGTTTCCCGAGTCAGAGTGACACTCATCATAACGAACGACGACTGAACTACAATCACATGCAGGAAGGATGTCGTTTTAATGGCGTACTGCTACCCGATCGAATGACCGAAGGCGGGTCTCTGGCATTGAGTTCAGGGTACTAGTGCCTATCCTTATCGACATGTCCATCCACTCTGCGAGAAACCGGTTTCGTACGTGACAGTCGACCGTGTTTTCTCTAGGCCCGAGCGACGTCAGTGTCACCAAGACAAACACAAAAGAATTCATACGTGTAGTGCAACGACAGCGAAGAATGTTCAAAGATTTAGATAGAGAAACGGAAGCCAATCCCCCAACGGGGCATTACAGACTCGAAGAACAGCCGCGTAGCCCCACAGTAATTGGGTGTCGTTGTGTTGTTCCAATACAGATACTAGTAAACGTCCCTGGCGATATCGAGCGCAAGCTTGTCACTGACCGACCACATCGTGCCAGTGACTCCTGTGCACCCTACAAACGACATTTCCGCTGCTATGGGGATGGCAATGGGAAGTATGGCACTCAGTTCGCCCCCTTCGTTAGGGCAAGTACGTCCTCAACCGTTTCAGAAAAAAGGTTCCAAGAGGGTAACTCGAGCAGACGGCAAATTTCTGATGTCGTTTTGATATTCTCCAGTTTGGCGTCCGCACCTGGGGGCTGGGGTCGGCGATCAGAGGGTGGTCAACGGGTAAAGAGAAGCCAAAGACTACCACTACATGGGGTTTTGGACTTGGGTGAATACATGAGAGTGTTGAACGGAGGGACGTGCGGCGAGACGGTAAAATCGAATGGTTCCGAAGACCAAGTGTCATAGTGACCAGCTACGTGGATTGGGAAAGGCGTTAAGGGCCTGGCTGGGCACTGAAAATGTTTGATAGGTGCCCGGACATCTGATCGGAAGTACAGATGAATGGATTGATTGCAACGACCAAAGTGAGGGATGTCACATACAGAGAGGACAAGAGCATCCAGCTCCAATTCGACGACGTATTTTCGTAGAGGAGCCTTCCAACTGCTAGTAGCACAGGTTGCTGGCGTCTACTATCATCGTGGAATATTTCACGAGCGTGGCGAGCGACGCTCTTCAAAACGCTCTTTGGGTGGGCCAGGTGCGAAATTGGGAAGGGGGTAATGCGGGGGGTGTGAACTTTGGTGACAATGACAGTCTAGACTGTTCAAAAGTTTCGTCAACATCGGTGCTCCGCTTCACCCTGTGGGTTTTCGCAATACGGTGTCGACGAGTATGCCGTTGGCCGTGACTGGTGAGTAACAATCGCTAGGGTGTATGCCAGTGTTCACCGCTGGCTACTTGCAAGATGATCACAAAATTATCGAGGTCGAAGACCGCAACCCCATAAATTCCGTTGCCTTCTTGCAGGACGCGAAGCAAATTGTAGGCGGTGGAGATGAAGGGGCGCTTCGATACTGGAATGTCAAAGACGGTCGGCAAGCGGGCGTGGCAGCTTGTGGGGATGGAGTTCTCACCATTGCTGTGTCCAAGGACGGCCAACTCGTCGTATGCGGCACGAAGAGTGGATTGGTGACGGTGTGGGACACAACGACACAGAACAAGGTGGTCGAAATCAAGGGTCACACCTACTGGGTCGTTGCTGTTGACATCTCACCCGACTCGAAGACAGTTGGAACGGCTTCGTATGATGGTGCGGCCTCCATCTGGGATATAACGACTGGTCAGCTTCTGGTCGGTCTCTTGCAGGCTGGTGCCGCGTTGGTGGCCCTCAAGTTCTCTACCAGTGGCAAGCGTGTTGCTACCGCTTCCTACTCTCAGGATTCTGTCACCATCCGCGATACTCAAGATGGACGATTACTTGTCGATATTCCGGTCAGGCTTAGCTCGAATGGCAATGAACCAACGGTCCCCCTCGCTTGGTCGGGCGACGATCAACGATTTTTTACTGTATCGCACGACGGCCACATTCATTGTTTCGACCCGTCCTCCGGATCCCTGCTGTCCAAATGGCCAATCCATAGTGGTTCTCAGCCCGCATCAATCGTCCTATCAAACAACGGAAAATTTATTGCAGCCTCCGCTGATTCTTCAATTTCATTCTGGGACACCTCTACTCACTCGCAACTTGGTTCAGTCATTGCCCACACTGGGTCAGTGCAGTCGATTGCACTCTCCCCTGATGACGGATGTCTTGTTAGCGCTGGGCGGACAGGTAGGAAGGTCGTCGTATGGGATCTGCAGAATGTTCTTCCCGCGTCCCATCGTCACATTCTTCCTAGAAAGTCGGCGGTTCGTGACCTTATTAACCCATTTCATTTGACTACAGGCTAATCTTTATTCTCAGGTAGCATTGTTACATCTTAGCGGCCTGGCATACGAACTGTGGGTTCAGGGCGATTTGAAGCAAGCTGAGGCGGTAATTACGGAAGAGATGACACATTCGTCGCAACCTGCACACTACCCGTTAGCGAACCGCGCGCTTATACGCGCCCGTTTGCAAGACTGGAATGGGAGTTTGGATGATGCCCAACAAGTAAGGGAGTGCTGTAATCCTCAACTGTTTGTATTGACACTCGTACGCACCAAGTCCCTTAAGGTTCAGCCGTCCGTCATCGGTTATATCGCAAAGGCCATGGCACGCATTGGTGAAGGGGAATTCAAGGCAGGGCTTCGTATCTTCGACCTTACATTCATGCATTGTAACCTCGAAGAGATCGCATTTCTGTTTCTCATCCGCGTATGTGTCCTTGTGCTGGATGCTCAGCGACATTAATCCTCAGGTTTCATCTAGTCTATCATACTATTTGAGACTGGGGAACGAGATGATGCGATGGCGCGCGTCCACGACCTCATTGATACCGCGAACGACAAGAGAATCTCATATACTGTCCAGGCATGTTGTGGATTTAGCTAGATCGCAAGGATGCGTCTCTGATGTTCTCCACAGGCACATATGTTCGCTCTTCGGGGGAACAAGACCGTGGAGGACGGTGACTATGATAGTGCAATAAAGCTGTTTAAACTTCCGCAACTTCAATCGCTGTGTCAAACAAGTCCTTGGCTTGAGGCTATTTCACTTGTAAGTGATGTTGTTTCGAGGCTCCTGAAGTGAAAAACTGATTCATCTTGAAAGATATTTGGATGGAAATTCGATGGACTCGCTCTGTCAGTCCGACGACAGCTGTGCGAGGCGTTACATGCCATTGGTCGCATAAAGGAGGCTGCGGGAGCTCTTCTTGACACGGTTAGTATCTTAGGCGAAAGCCTTCGGGCAAGCGAGGCCGCCAGTAACTGGATTGCTGGTGAGCATTTCGCAGATGTTCAGCTGTTGCACAATCTAATACGTACTGTCAGAATTCACCAGAAGATGTGTTGCAGCTTTTGAGAGCATGGGCGATGCTGCGATATATTCCCAAGCCTACAATGAAGCCATTGAACAATATTCAGTCGCGTTGTCTCTCAATCCCCCTGCTGCCCAGGGGCTGTACCTTAAACGGAGCAAAGCACGAGCGATAATAGGCTTGTGGGAAGACGCTATTAACGACGCAGATAAGGTATGGTTGTTCTTTATCCCGCAACAGTTTGTGGTGACGCACTCGTAAGGCTATTGTGCTCGATCCTGCATGCCCCTGGGGCTACGAAAGACGACATGCAGCGCTCCATGGTGTCCAACGGTTTGACGAGGCCGTCGATGCGTTCGTCCAGATGTTTTCAGCGATCGAGCACTCCTCCGATCCGGGAATTCGTGGTAAGTCTTTTCATCGCCAATTAATGTTTGATTAGACATTCTCCACAGAACAGTGCAGTAAATATATACCGCCCTCGACGACTGTGGCTGCCATTGATACCGCGATCCACGAGACCTTCAAGACCTGTCCTCTCGTGCTCATTGACATCAAGACCGGTCTTCTCTGCGATGGACCCGAGAGAACCCGTGTATTCAAAGCCGATCCATCTTTCAAGGAGCTGGTTTCCTCCATGACAGAGGAACTAGATGAAAATTACATCCTACAGGTTGTTTCCGGATATTTTCGATATGTCATGTTTTCCCATACATGGCAAGGGAAAGAACCATCATTCCAAGAGGTCAACGAGGTGAAATCAG
Source organism: Boletellus ananiceps (assembly GCA_038089975.1). Taxonomy (NCBI): domain Eukaryota; kingdom Fungi; phylum Basidiomycota; class Agaricomycetes; order Boletales; family Boletaceae; genus Boletellus; species Boletellus ananiceps. The sequence continues at coordinate 13,368 of JBBPLV010000314.1, read as the reverse complement.
TGTGGGTTTTACCTTCATCGCCGTTGAACGACAAGTTGCGCAAATTCTGTGAAATGGTTCGTGATGACGGTTACCGCTGGGCGTGGAGCGATACATGTTGTATCAACAAGAGTACCGCCGCGTTGTTGAACCATTCTCTTGTTTCCATGTACCGGTGGTATGAAGATTCCGCGGCTACGCTTGCTTTCCTTGTAGGCGTAACATCTCCGTCGCAACCAGGTGACCTCACGAACAGCTTATGGATGACGCGGGCATGGACGCTCTTGGAGCTGCTTGCATCCAAGGTCATTCGTTTTTACGATAGCGAATGGAAGCCCTACCTCAATGATGCTCGCACCAACCACAAAGAATCCCCTGTAATTATGCAGGAACTGGCGAACGCTCTCGAGGTCGCACCTGAAATTATCACTAGTTTTTACCCGGGCGCACTAGGGGTTCGTGAAGTACTCCGTTTGGCTTCGACACGCACTGCAACCATCGAAGAAGATGTGGCGTACTCCTTGATTGGCATTGTAGGTAGCGATCTCACACCGAACTATGGCGAAGGCGAGGCAGCTCTTGGACATCTATTGGAAGAAATCTTGACCCGTTCAGGTGAAATAAGCGTGCTCTCCTGGGCTGGAAAGTCCTCTGGTTTCAACAGTTGCTTTCCCGCCTCCGTCTCTGCCTACAAACAATCGCTGTACATGTCGACGGTAGTTACCGAGGACAAAATAGACACGCGGGTCGCGACACTTCGGACCACGTTATCCATGGAAGAGGCGATGACTGTCTACGATCGAATTCTTCGTTTGCCACCAGTCATCGGCGCTCATCGTCGATTACACCTTCCATGCATTGTGTTTCCTATCAAGAGGCTACGCCGCCATCAAGACCACAGATATTCGGCCAAAACCTCCACCCTCGGAGATGTAGAGTTTCAGACGGCGGATGTCCTTCCGCTCGCCGAACCGCGCAAACTGGTGCTTGTACATCCATGGATCCGTGGCCTCCTGGACCGGACTGAGACGCTCGGCGGACTCACTTACGAAGATGATTCTGAGACGGACATAGACTACGAGTCTGATGTCGACTTCCATGATACAAGTTTGGACCTCGGTTCCAGCGTTACCTCTGGCATCGGTACTACTACGCCCTTGATCATCAGTGCGGAGTCCCTACAATCGCGCACGTCACCGTTTCCCTCTCCGTCTTCGAACGGTGGCCGGCTGATGCGCTTAGCCGACTCTACTCGCGCACTGCGGCTCATCGTCCGCCTCGAACAGCCATTCAGCGCGCTGCTATTCCAACAAGCGTCCAACGGAAAGTTCAGGCGAGTCGCCACTGAGCACGAGATCATCGCTCAGCCATGCCAGATCACGCGTTCCAAGGACGTTCAAACGGCCGTGTTGGAAGTATTGTGACGAGGAGCAACTGGGCCTTGGCTGGCATCTATCCATTTATTTATCTTGTTTAATCATTTATTTGCTCGTTCCGTCACATCGTTGCTTTACTGTTGTCAGCCTGTCGCGTGTCGTCCCAACCCAGTGCTTCCTACATATGTCTGTACCTGATAACCATGATCGTCTTGGACACCAGGTTGCACTCCCACCTGGACTCACGACCATGTCTTGCGCTTTCTCCCGGACCACATTGACCAAGCCAGTCAAACATCAATTCAATGAACCAAGTTAACGAGGCTTGATCCCTTGGAAGTCGCGCGCTCTGTTGTGTAAGTGGCAGTCCTGGCGCATTCCGACCCTGTACCATGAAACTTGAAGGCCCACAACGCACACGTGAGGATAGGGCTGACAAGGGCGGCCATTGAGGGATAATGTGTCCACCCTGGTGAAACACGGGCTTTGAAGCTCGAGGGTAAAAGTTGTGCGCAGCAGTGCAAGGCCCGCCGGCGGACCTGACTCACCGCAACCGAGTTTCATATCAGCTCGGGTTGTGTATAGAGAACGGTCTTCGAGGTCTCAAGGGAGTCCGGATCTAGGCCGAAAATGAAACCAAAACCGACCACAGTTGGCCAGATACGGGTCGTGGTGACTGCATGTACGATGGCTCCGCCGCCAGGGTACTAGTCGAGGCAGTGGCTGGCAAAGTCCACCCTCTGACCGAACAGAAATTTTTTTCTCGTTGATAGACGCACATTAATTTCTCCCCTATAGTGCCGGTTGTACTAGAACGGAAGGGCGACGCCGTGAAGGGACAAGTGCCAGCGAGTGATGTCGCAGGTCCAGGCAATGCACTCAGGTGCGGCATCATCGCCTTGCCAATCACTGACCCCGGAGCGATGGGGCGACATCGCGCACTTGAAGAGGTGAGAAATTTGGACGAAGTCAGAAAACCCAACAAGAGCAGCTATAATGGAGAGCCTCGTGCAAGGTGTGATGAAGGCGTGACGATCCGGGAGCGAGCACGGGTGAAAGGCAGTGCTAGTGACGGGCCAGGACAGGCACGAGCCATCTTGATGCGCGCGCGTGCGCCGGTGCAACATGACGCTCGCATTGAATGTAGTTGACGTTAAATGGAGAAAAAGAGTCGTTCATCTTTAGTCCTGCTTAAAAAATTCTGTTGCACCTGGCATGAGCGACTCAAGCCCATTACATGAAAGGCGAACAAATCGGTGTCAGGCGGCGGCGGCACTTCCGTGGACTTCGGAGCGAAGTCAACACAGGACCTTGTCATTTGCGACGCATGGGGCCGAGGGAGCAGATATATGATATGTCCCTCGCTTTGTCTGTAGAGCACAGATTCCATAGCAGTACGACTACACACGCGTGGTCAGGTTTGTACGACTCATGAATTCCTGAATTGAACACTTCTCGATTATTTGAATGCCTTGATGAACTTCTGGAATCCAATATAGCCACAGCGTCAGCGGCGTGATTGATCTTTCCAGGGATAACGCCACGCATTGTCGAGTCTTTCAGGATACAAGCAGGGATGTGTCAATCACTGCTCTGCCTCGGCCCGCAGGGCCTTCAACTATTAACCGAATTATCATCGAACAAGCCTGTAATTGTGCATCGGGAGCCATCCTGTGCACCGCCTGATTGACCACGACCAACGAAACAAACAAAGAGCAGTGCGAATTATGCGTACCTTCCTCCTCAATATCCCATGATCGCTTCCAGTGATCCCCAATTCCATGAGTCCACGGTCATACCCTCCAACGTATCAAACGAAGGCTACGAAGGGTGCGAAGACAGTAGTGGATACTTTGCATTCGATGTTCGAACTCGAAAGTGCCAGCTGGCAGAGGCGAGCGCAATAAATTCAGAAGGAGTGAACCCAAGATCAATGACTTTAGCGCGTCCGCTGTCTCCGCGTTGACTGTGTGAAAAGTGTTTGGAACGCACACAGTAAGATCGATTTATCACGGTAAGGTACACCAACACGGAAAGACGACAACGTCACCAGGGTTCCGAGCAACAATAAACGAATGATGCACCATGCTATTCTGCTTGGTACCAAAACACTGGACTGTTCAGCAGCCTGAACTGTGTTCCCTGGATGCGGGGGGAATCGAACACAGGAGGGGCCATGGGATGATAGTCGGGTCCATCGTCGCTGCCACCACCACGCGTGACTATTATAAACCCTAACCCTAGGCCATGATCGGGACTCCAAGTCGCCGCCACTTGCCACGACATTTTTTTGTCCGGCCTCCTCGTCATGTTCCGCGTGACCAGACGCAAGAGTATGCACAACCCCTCAGTAGGGCAACTGAGTCTGAGTCCCGGACTCAGAGACACTACTTCACGCTAAAGAGTCTCTCGGCGCCTGACGTGGTCAAGGGATAACGAATAGCTCGGAATAGATTCTGCGTACCTGAAAGCAGAGGACTGTTGTATGTTGTACGCGCGCATATCGGTTTGGAAAGTAAGTTATGCTCCAACGCAAGCCAGCGCCGACTTATCTTTGTCGTATTCACAACGCCAGTATGGGGTCTTCAGGGCCCTAGTAGGAAAGGGTACTATTGATTACCTAATTTGGACCTGAATGTCGACATATTGGACCCGAGTGGCCCGGATCTGCAAAAGCGGTCGAAACAGACAGCGGTTGCATAGCTGTCCCGTAAGTGAGCAAGCCTCCCTATTGGTCGATTGTGACTCTATGCGACGCTTAGATAGCCACTTCTCTTTTTAGTTACAAAAAGTGAGCGTTTTGGGTCGCTAAAGGCCATGCCAGATATCTGATCCGGGCCGGCCGACGTCGTAATCCCGATGAAAGCTTCCATTGAAAGAGAACGTTGACTGCACAGGATGGACCGCCCAAACTTGCCCCCTGGAGAACAAGGACGGTATCGACGAGTGCTAGCATCATGGTTCTCGGCACTGAGCACTCTTGTACAGCTGGAAAAGATTGAAGACGCCCTTGCACCTGAATATCGGGTTCCGGATAGTCATAGGATCGTCAAGATATAAAACCAGCAAGAAGTACCGGACGAATCCATCAACATGGAATCTCTGCTTTCCCTCGGCGCACTCATAAGCTTGCTCGCTCATTCCGCCTTTTACATTGGTTTTATCCTGATCTCTAGGAAGCGCAACAGCCCCGCCAAGAAATGTGTCATCCAAACAGAGTCTTCCCTCGAGAAGGCTGTCGGCAAGCATGGCAGACCCATCAGAATTTTTGTTCCGAACGTGCTTGCCAGATGGCCGTGGCCACGACGGATCAACCCAAATTACACTGCGCTCAAGAAGGAGGCTGACGCATGGATAATGAGCTTTAGAGCATTCAGCTCCAAGGCACAAGATGCCTTTAGCCGCTGTGACTTTAGTAAGCTTTTTTCCTCGATTGCTTGCCCGTGTTCTCATTCTGTTTGATAGATCTCCTTGCCTGTCTGGCTTATCCACGAGCAAGCAAGGGTATGATCACAGCGATACACAGACCAGGCTGTATACTTATCTTTTTTATTTAGAACACGCCAGGGCTGGTTGTGATCTCATGCATGTGTTCTTCCTGTTCGACGAGTATTCCGATAGGTCCACTCCCTCAGAGGTCCGTAAACAGAAGGATGCAATAATGGACGCTTTCCTGAATCCCCATACACCGCGCCCGAAAGGGGAATGGATAGGCGGGGAAATAGTTCGCCAGTGAGTGTATCCTCCCTGATGATTTTTAACAACTCTTACTCGAAGATAGATTCTGGGAACGGATGATACAGAACGCCACGAAAATCTCGCAAAAGAGGCTCATCCAGAGCTTCGATGAATACCTTGAGGGTGTCATACAGGAGTCCATTGATAAAAAGGATCGCCGTGTCTTGGATGTCAAAAGTTATATCGATGCACGACGCCTTACGAGCGGAGTGAAGCCCTCGTTTTCTATATACGAGCTAGGGTTTAACATCCCTGACGAAGTCATGATGCACCCTTCGATCCAGGAGATGATCCTAGCGGCCGTCGACATGGTCGCCTTTTGTAATGTCAGTAGGAATTCATGAAAAGATTCCTTGTACGACGCTGACACAGATTGATTCAAAGGACATCTTTTCTTACAATATGGAGCAACTGCGGGGTGATGACCTGCACAACATTATCACGTGTGTGATGCACGAACACGATACGGACGTGAATGGCGCTATGCTGTGGGTGGAAGATTATCTTCTCCGAACCGGAGAAAGGTTCCATGCTGCCCGAGCTGCACTTCCCCAATGGGAAGAACCCCTGAATTCACATATCAAGGAGTATTGCGACGGACTAGGTCAGTGGGTGCGCGCGCTCGACGACTGGAGTTTCGAGAGCGAGAGGTACTTTGGTAACAAGGGCATCGAGATCAAGGAGAAGAGATGGATGTCGCTCCTGCCAAAGAAAAACACGCCGGAAATTGGCCCTGTCCACATCGATAGCTCCCTCTTGTGACCACAGTTCGTTTATGTCCATAAGTGCATCCGTGTTTATTTTGAAAGCACTAGTACTACACTTGTAGTCTGCGCTACTATATGGTAGTTTCCACAATTCTGTATTGACGTTTCGTTATAACTAATAATAGTATGTCTTCGGATCACTTGGTAGCTGGGCGGACTGGGAGCCGAAGGCTCCCAGTGCTGAGTCTGTGCAAGGGAGGGTATTCGGGCTGTCACACCCACATGCTCGTCCGTCGAACGCCCCTCTCCGAAGATCAGCACCGGGCCACAGGACGACGAAGCCTGTGTACAGTGTGAGAAAGGGGAACGGAATAGGGAGCCGTTTCGAGCCTGCGAAAGCTCTCGTCAGGGGGCTACCGCTACCCCGACTGCCGCCCATCCGAGACTGTTTAGGGTATCAGCTACCAGCTTCAACCACTATCCAGTGAGTAGGCCAGAAGACCGCAGAGGGGCGAGGCCATGCGGAAGGCGCGACCCCAGACAGAGCTGGTTGCGTAGTGTGAAAAAGTGCGAGTGGGGGATGGGAGGCTTCGCATGCGCGCCTGATAAGCAATTACCCTCAGGCATTGTACCAAAGGGACGCCCTTTCGGATCTCCCTGAATGGGAGTGTCCCCCGGGGCAACTTTTTGCGCTGCCATGCAGCACCCAGGTCCAAAAACATCCAATGGATCTGGGACCCTCCCTCGCCGCATCCGAGGATTCGACGTAGCGACACACATTACTTGATGAGTGTACATGTGGCATAGATGACTCATGCAAAGTAAACATGTCCCCTTGCAAATAGACATATAATAAGTAGGAAGAAGTGTTGAGCGCCCCATTGCCATCGTTCACGTGCGTAGGAAACGTGAGATACTGCTTTGAACCACAATTTTCTTCATGATCGTCGGTTCTGGCGCTAAACGACAAGGCACGCCTTGAGCGTTGAAACGGGCGGACGCACCACCACGAACAAATAAGAGACTTACGGTCCGTCAGTCCCTCTTCCTTCACCTTGCGTTTGACCGCTTCCATAACCTCGTTCACCGCCGTACGGTCAAAGTCCCCCCGCGCCTTCATCAGCCCTTCCACGAACGGTATGCACGGCCCGTGGACCTTGGCAAACGCCCAAAACGACAGGAAAGCCATGCTCTTCGACGCCTCCAGCATCGCTAGAATGTGTTCCACGACCTCAAAGTGCTTCTCCAGCTCCTTGTCTGGCTTGAACTCGCCAAAGAAGGCGAACACAGCACTGATGTCCGCCTTGATGCGCTCCGTCGCCGCCGGCAGGCGCAACTTCGGCGAGTTCGCGAGCGCGGTGAGGTACGTGACGAGGAAGGTGTCCAGTAGGTCGTCCACCAGTAGCTCGAACAGGAGTGGCTTGACGAACTGCTGATCGGACATGTAGTCCTTCATCGTCACGACGATCTGTCCCATGATGCCATCATACCAAGCCACCTGGAAGAGCTGCTTCGTGGCCGGCTTGAGGTCGTTGAAGACGATCGCGACGAAGGTCTGCATGCACTTCTTAGCGACATCAAGATTACCGTCGATGGCGTCGTTAAGCTTCTCGTTGATCGGCAATCGATACTTTTCGGAGACGAGTGGTTCGAGCTTGCCGAGCAACGCCTCCGTGTTATCAGCCGACTTGATCTGATCGTTGGCGAGCGCGAGACAGTACTCTGCCAGGCCGGCGACGACCTCGTCCGGCTTCTCCGTCTGTCTCTTCAACTCTGTCTCGACCACCCTGGTCCATTGGTCCTGTATCCCCCGCATGACCCGGCTGATCTCCTCCACGACGCGAGCGAGAATAGCGCCCTGTCCGCTCTCCATCGCCGCGTCGATCTGCTGGCTCACCATCTGGAACAAGATGATGGCACCCTGAGTGCCGTAGAGACCATCGCTGTCCACCTCTGGTTGCATCGTCCGCGTCGTGAACTCCTGGATCTCGGTCTTCATGAGATTGGTAGACCACTCGTCAAGTTTCTTCACAATCAATTTGAGGTAATCCTCGATCAGGCTTTGTTCCTCGCCGTCGAGAAGCGGGGGATCGGTGAGTTCGGGAGGCACATTGAGTTCTTTCATACTCTTCTTGTATTCTTTGATCCATGCATGGAGATGCAGAAGAATGCTCGCCTCGGGTTCCGAATTGACAAGACGCTGAAGTGTCGCATTTAGGCTCCTGTGGTATTCCTTGACGTAAAATGCGTACATGTCGTAGTTGGGCGGGAAGCACGGGACGACATCACTCTCGATACGGATGAGGTCCTGATATATCCAGCCGAGATTATCCAAAAACGCGCCAGGATCCCGGCTGTACCGTTCATAACTTTGATCGAACGCGGCTTGGATGGTTTCACTGATGGTTTTGCTGATCTTGGAGCGATAGTGTTTGATGACGCGGGCGTTAGCCTGCATGGATCTGAATTTAGAAGCAGCGTCCAACTTGGCGGCCTTTTTGACGAGTCGGATGGCGATTGCCTGACAGAATCCAATGTTAGTTGGCGACATCGCCAAGGAAGCGGACACGCCTTTTCATCCTCTCTTCCCTCAAATTCGGCAATCTTGATCAGCTTGACGACGACATCCGGATGCCCAGCGCGAACAAGCGGTAGAATGTTGCGCGCCAGATCCATGAGATGAGATTCAAAGTCGACTATCAATTGTGAAAGTTGCTCGAATACCTGAATCAACTTTTGACGAGATCCGGCAGAGGCCTGCTTTGCCTGGTGCATCGTTTGATTTCGAAACGCCTCGAGACGATTGATTTGAAAGTGGATCTGGAGCAGGTTGTGTGCGGGCCCTAAGAGTTCTTCACTGTCCGCAGCGAGCATTTCCTCGAGAACGTTGAGCTTGGAGTTCATTTCTAACAGGTTGTTGACCATCTCCTCCGTCTGCTCAAAGTTACGATGAACCATGGAAACCTGAGCACGAACACGTTGGGGATTCAGCGCATACGTGCGCATTCAAAAGCTAGCGTACGCGACTGATCTGGTCAAAAGTCGACACGACGCTCTGTGGGTCCGAGCTCAGTCTATCGATGGTATGCATCTCTTCCTTGAGAACTTGGACATGGTTTCGCGTGCTGAGGAGCTTCTTGAGCCCCTCGCGCGTAGCGTCCAGTTGTTCCTTGACGCCACTTTTGAGCCTAGCATCGATGGAGGCCTTTTCTTTCTCGAGCTTCTTGCGGAAGGCGGCAACTTTGATGAGATCGTCGGGCGACTGAAGGTACTCGCCGACCGTCTGGGCGGCAGATACCTGGGCAGCGACCATCGCCATGGTGGGCAAGAGTCTGAAAACAAGGAGGCGCGTGAGCAGGCGATGTTTGGCAGTGGTAGTAAGGCTAATTGCTGGTTATGGTAGTTACCTTGTTGTTACTCGACAGCCAATGCAGCGTTCATTGTCAAGGAGGGTTCTCGGCCGCACTTTGCGTCAACGGCGAGTGCTACGCCGGGCGTTCACGACCGAATCGATACAGGACAAGGACGTAGTCATTGTCGGAGGTGGCCCGGTCGGCCTGGCCTTGGCAAGTGCATTGGGCAAGTTCATACTGGCGTCATATGATTCCGTGCACTCATTGTGACAACAGGATCGAACCCCCTCGTACGCGAGTCCATCAAGGTCGCACTCATCGATGCCGGGGACCTAGCCAAAATTCGCGACTGGTCGCCTCCAGCCGACACATTTTCAAACCGAGTCAGTTCGATCACGAATACGTCGAGAGCTTTCCTAGAGAGTGAGCATTCAACGCGTGGCGGGAGATCTCTTGCATTAAACCCGCGTAGGCACTGGTGCATGGGCATATGTGGACGGTTCTCGGACTAGCCCCATACGAGAGATGCAGGTGAGTCGAGTACGCGTGCGCTCGCAACCAGTTGGTACGACTTTGGCATAGATTTGGGATGGCATTTCGGATGCACGCATCATCTTCGACGCTGCAGAACTTCCTTCTGCTACCAGCGGCGCTGAGTCCAGCGAGATGGCAAGACTGACCGAGAACTTGAACTTGCAACGCGCCTTTCTGCGTCACCTCGAAAAGTTGGACTGCGTCCATTTGCTGCAAAATACCAAGGTTGAGTCGATCCAGCCCCAGGCCGACGGAGGTGGATGGCCTCTAGTCCACCTGTCTGATGGCACGACGATCCGTGCGAGACTTCTTGTAAGTTCCCTATCGATGTGGTCCATTCTTGCCACAGACTGTCTTCGAGGTAGGTGCAGACGGATTCACCTCGCCCGTCCGCACGTACGCTGGAATTTCCTCCTATGGATGGTCATACGACACGCAAGCTGTAGTCGCTACACTGAACCACCCACCGCGAGGTGCATTCGAGAAGCCTAATCACACGGCGTACCAAAGGTTTCTTCCGACTGGCCCCATCGCCTTCCTACCCCTCTCTCCAACGGTCTCTTCTCTGGTCTGGTCAACTAGGCCACGTCATGCGGCGGCGTTACGCAAATCAGACCCTGCCGTATTGGCTAGTATGATCAACGCTGCATTCCGGCTGCCGGACGTATCGATCCGGTATCTCCACGATCGTATCCTGGAGGCAGACGAGGCAGGCAAGACCCTTTCATACGATGCAATGGTTGATGAGATCGCATTCAGGGAGAGATCCCACAACATTTCAAAGTACTCCGCACATGCCTCCGTAACGTCCGCCCTCTCAGGTGGTATTCCCCCGAACGATGCAGATTCCATCCCACCTCTCGTTTGTTCTGTCCAGCCTGGTACGATTGCTAGCTTCCCCCTCAGATATAGCCACGCGGAAGCATATTTGGGTGACGGCGCAGGAGGCCGCACAGTCCTTGTAGGCGACGCAGCACACACTATCCATCCCCTCGCAGGACAGGGCCTTAACCTAGGTCTGGGTGATGTCGAATGTCTCGCGCGTTGTATCACGCAGACATTAAGGCATGGGGGAGACATAGGTCAGTAGTGTTCATTTCCTTTACGATACATTTCGGCAAGGTGTTGAATCTGCCCAAGGCTCCTACACAGCTCTTCGTCCCTATGCAAGCGAGCGCTATTTTGAAAACCACAAGGTCATGTCTGCGGTGGACAAGCTCAACAAGCTGTACTCGTCAACGCTCGAACCGATCGTCTGGGCACGTTCGGTGGGCCTCGAGGTATTGAACGAGCTAGATTCCGTCAAGGCTGCAATCGTGTTGGGCGCTGGAGGCGGTCGATTCAAGAGATCCGGATGGGAGTGGAATCTTCTTGCACAGGGGGTAGGGGGACTTGCCGCTGGACTGAGTGCTGCGAGGATGCTTGGCGAAAGGATGAAGGGGGTATGGCATGATTTGCGCATATAATACAGCATGCGACCCGGAAGCCTATCGTCATCACATTCAAGTGTTAGGCAAAGAAAACAGTTGTTCATGCCCATGTTCCTGCAGTGCCACATCATTTGCATCCTTTCAATGGAGGTGTGATACTATTGGATAACAGAAGGATTGTACTTGCTTCTTTTGAAGCCTTTAAAAAATTCATCAATTAGTGAGACCACTTTTCTTTTCATCCCTGCCTTGTTCCCTCAAGTTTTCTTTTTTGGTTCTTGAGACCATTATGTCACAACCTTATCTGCCATGTTTCAATCTTGATCAAAATGCCACTTGCAACTTGATTCTATAATTTTCAGTTGTGTTTGCTCGAGAGTCAAGAAATGCTTTCAGCTTGAAGTTTAGCACCATCAGGTCGTCTTAAACAGGACATTGCTCTATTGCTACACCACACACTACACACTCGTCACATTGATATTGATGCCTTTCCTCACCATAGTACCAAGCCATCATTGGCCAGCAGCCCGCTAGTCGGTCTTGGCCTTGTCCAGACCCACGTTTGATCTATCGGGCAGTACGGCCGCGACCTGATCGATCCTCCTGAACTGCCAAGGGAACCTCGACGGATACAAGAACGGACGAAGGTCGAACCCTATAGAGACCAGCGGATCAGCATCCGTAACGTCGCGGGAGAACCCTTGGGGACGGCGTGCGTACTGTTGTCATCCGGACTGTATGATTCCTAAACGACGAAATTAGGACAAAGCAAGATGTCAGTTGAACTTGGACAACAATGAAATAAAGCAAATAGGCGACTTACCGCATGGTAGGACGGCGTCAACGTCGTCATCTTGTGCCTGTTCCGCGCATGTTCAAAGAAGAACAGCTTCACTTTCTCCGCGATCTGGCCAGACCCGTTAGGGCGTTATACAAAGCAGCGGAAAAGAGAAGGTTCATCTAAAGTGAGGATCGCTCAGGATCACGGTTGCTTACCTGGACGGGCGACAAGAACGACCCCCACTCATGTACCAACTTTGTGAACATGCTGTACGGACCGCACTTTTCCACCTTGCGCAGGCGTCCAAAGACGGAGAGCTCGTCGTAAGTCATTCCCATGTCGGCCTACAAAAAAGAGTCGATCGATCCAGCCGTTCATACGTGAGCAGTGAGTCACGCGTTCTTACCTCATCTGACTGCACGTAGGTCTCGGAAATGGGTTCCAGTTCGGCGGTCGGGATAGCATCCAAAAAGCTGTAGGGTGTCCGTCAATCAAGTACATTATGGGGGCAATCTGTTGTGCTGCGATTCGTACCCCCTAAGGATTGGCAGGTCGAAAGCACCCTCTGCGTAGGCGATAAACTTCTTCAGGTCTGTTTTACTGATCCCCCCGATAGGATTGATATCCGCTGATCACAGACCGTCAAGAATTGGCGGATTGGCGGGGGCGTATACAGGCTCACCTGATGAACAGTCGTATTTAGTCAGGTATCCACGTAGGCTATCAACCTCGGGTCAGATTTCGTGATGCATAGGAGCAGGGACAACTTACCTCTCGTCCACGTTGGCGCTGCCCAATACAAGTAGTCCACCTTGTCTGCCTCTAACCCAGGGAAGAAGTTGAGCAAACAGGTAAGAAAGAACCATACGCAGCCGGGCCTAGGAACAACTTCATCAGCACGGCGCACAGGTATGACAGGTGACCTCCACCTGAATGTTCTGCAACGCCAAGTTCTCGGCTGTGGTACCCCCATTCGCTCTAAATCGTGGCCGTGCGCCCGTCACAAACGTAAACAAGTCCCGGACAGCGGTGACCAGTGTGTCCATGTTGAGATCGACATGGTAACTGACGGATTGCATGACTGTCGGCATACCTTACATCAAGGCAAAGAACGATACCTTCCAATCGCTTCCGCGAGGTCTTTCGCCCTGATTCTCGTTTCTGCAGAGGAGTTCTCGGTTCCCATGTAGCATGTGTGGAATAAGCGACCGCAGAACTCTCTGGGGTCGGAAGGGATGTAACTTGAGTCCTCGGGCTCTCCCGCAATGCGCCGGGCATCAGCGATAACCTGCTTGTCTGTCCAATAGTGTGCGGTATAAATAATCACGACCGTGTGGGAACGAGCGTACTTACTCGCGCGTCTTGCAGCTTCAGCGACTAGGCGGCACATGGAATACACGATGACTGCGGTAGCGCAACTGTCGACGCCACCACTGAGAGGTACAAAGTACCCCTGGGTGCGGGATCGTC
>JBBPLV010000313.1:0-23107 GCA_038089975.1 Boletellus ananiceps | reverse complement strand
TTGTCCTGTATGTTTTTGTGCCACTGATAATGTGCCTTGATCTGATTTGATGGACTCGATCAGGCGACGGCTGCGTGGGCCCTCAAAACAGCCTGGGAAGCAAAGCCTTGGGCGTCATTCAAGATTAACATTGTTCCTGACGCGGGACACTCGTCGCGCGAGGCTGGGATCGAGAAGCTGTTGGTCGAGGCCGCGGACGAAGTTGTTGCAAAGTACTGATAGAACGTATACGGAATGTCTGAAATACGATTTGTTGTTTGCGTGTCTACTACGCACACTGGCAGCTACTAAGCTTGCACATGCATCAGCAGGCCCGTCGACCGGACTCGTGGGGCTGTTGGGCATCCTCGGTCCTCATCTCATCTGCATGCCTTTCCGCTCTCTTGGCGTATTCCTTGGTCGCATCGACGGCTGATCTGTTCGACTCACATCCTGCGCAACCAAGTTTGTCGAACGGCACCCATCTTTTCCAGAGAACTGTTGTACTCGTGTCCTTTGACGGGCTCAGGTTGGTCTCCCTGGACCGGTTTCTTGACTGGTTTACGCCTGACGGGCCGCCATCTAGACCGGACTACCTACTCAGAGGACTTACCCCTCACCTCGCGAACATCAGCGGACAAGGTATCTATGCCGAATACATGAAGCCAACGTTCCCGGTAAGTCGTAGGAGGAGCCTTCAGAACTCGTTCTCCATCGTCCCGCTGGCCAAAGTCACGGCGCACGACTCGGACATTGTAGCCTCCAAGCATTTTGAGATTTTGTCAAAACTGCCCCATCGACTCACTCTTCATCATATCCACGTTGATCCCCGACAACTAATCCATCGAACTCTGACCTCTCGTCCTCAGACACTGACGTTTCCGTGAGTCAATCGCAACCGTGGAACCATGCTTAGCAGTCAGACTAACCATGTCTAAAAGAAATCACTGGACACTCTTGTACGTTTTCTCCTTGTGTCATCTCATACTATTGATTCGTTCTCTATGCGCTTTGTTTCTCTCGTTTTCATTGGTAATGCACACGATCTGATATGGTGTAGAACTGGTCTGTATGCAGAGTCACATGGCATCATTGCAAATGTCAGTGAGGGACTGCCACGTCTATCCTCTTATGCTTGACGTTCGAATGTCATCAACCAGTTTTAACGGCGCTGCACATTCTTTTCCTCAGGATTTCCATGACCCACAGCATGGTTTCACTTTTGTCAACAAGCAACCGGGAACGGATGAAGCTCGCTGGTGGCTTGGTGAACCTGTGAGTTAGTGTCGTACATGTCATGATGAATGGTCCAGATTAGTGACCCTACGATGATGCTACACGTCTGTTTCGCCCAGGTATGGGAAACCGTTGAAAGAGCTGGATTCTATTCTGCGAACATTATGTGGTACGTTTGTCTGCTTACTACCCCCTCCCGCTACAACGGTGCAGTTCCTCCGCCGTTCTTACTCTCACGACATCATGTGTCCCTTGCGACCAATTCCCACAATATAACCTGTAGGCCTGGCCCATCAATGTCAATATCTGGTGTCAGCCCTAGGTATCACGTCCCACATACGGTCGGTGGCCGTTTGGAATTTCGCTATTGATACTCCCACTTACTACGTCTCCTCCCATTGTTTATCGCGGCACCAGCCATGTTACTCGCCCGAGGAGAAGATTACCCAGGTGCTAGATTGGTTAGATCTCCCCTTGGGACGAAGACCGCGGTTGATCTTAGGTGGGCAACGTTTGTTTCTCTTCCATCACACCTTTTTTTATTCTGCCCTTGCCGGCCTCTGTGCGGTTCAGTATACGAGCCCATGCTCGATCAGGCCGGCCATGCAGCTGGTCCCGAGTCTGGTCTCGTGAACGCAAGTATCCTTGGTCCCATGTTACCAAGACGCTGAGATTCCTCTAGCACACTCTTACAGCCGTTTCCGACTTTGCCAATATCCTTGTACAAAGCCTCCACAACGAACGCAACTTGTCCCACATTGTGGACATCTTGTTTGTAAGCGACCACGGCATGGAAGACACTAGCTCATGGGAAATGGTGTACATGGATGATATCTTATGTCGCGAATCGGACACAAGGGAGAAAGGATGGCCAGGTTGCGCAGGGGTTCAATATATTGATGGTCAGTGCCTCCGAACAAGCGTGTTTGATCATGTCGATTACTTGAAACAGGTTGGCCATCAATGGGCCTCTGGTTCAATCCTGGTGTCAACATCACCGCGGCCTTGTCTCGCCTCGTCCTTGCATCTGAATTGAAACAATTCGACGTGTATACCACAGACACATATATCCACGATTACTCTGGCCTAGCGAACATTGTTGCGACAATGCCGGAACGATATCATTATTCTTCTAGTCGACGTCTGGCGCCCGTCTGGGTCATCCCTAGAATGGGCTATGCATTAACGGACCGTGCTGAGAATGGGAGCCTGATGTCGATCGGGGTAGTTCGGTCATTGTTATCTTTTCAGTCTAAACTAACATCCTGCTCCAATGTTAGAATCATGGCTACGACAATGACGAACATTCGATGCGTGCAGTCTTCATCGCCAAGGGGCCCTTTGCCGAGAGCGTGAGGAAACGGTTCCCGGGGATGACCGATCCGGGTCAGGAAAACGTGCTGCCGCCGTTTCAGAACGTCGAGGTTTACAACCTGCTCGCGCGGCTACTTGGCATAGACAAGTGGGCATCGAAAAATAATGGGTCCAAGGGATTTTGGGACCAATGGACTAGCCCGATGTGTTCTTGACTGTTTGACGCCAACAAGTGTAATCATCAATCTTTGAAGGACTCGCTCACCCGCAGCGGGGAAAGGCGCCCGTTCAACTGTCCATGCTTTGAATGTATGTTATTAGGAGAAGATAGTTATAAGTGATGATGCAGGATTGAATCCATCAGTGACATGATTGTGAATTTGACAGCGGATGCAAATGCGAGCAGAAATTCATAAAATGTAAGTGCAATGCAGTGCTGCAGGCCAAGGCTGTCAATACCTGTGCATAAAAACACAAATGAAACAAGTGATAGTCGTCGGTGATTGTTGGTGAACGAGCGACGCGAGAGAATGGATGGTACTGAACAGTGATTGTACAACAGAGTGTACATGGACGGCCCAATCTAAGATCTCCGTTACCGGCTTCTATTACCGCGTGTAGAAGCAGCGTGATAAAAAGGTGTGGTGTCGGATGGCCCGGTCCTACCGCCCGATCGACACTGCAGGATGTTGTGAGAATAGACGTGGCAATTACGAGCCTACTGGCTTGCCAGGTCACGACGGTCCACATGGGTAGTCGGGAGAATCAGGAAGAAACAGCCGGATGAAGCTATGAGCCTTGTGGAGTAGGTTGTTGAACAAGTACCTCTCTGGACTGGCCTTGTATATCCTATGCAAGAGGAGGGACGGGGATTGGGGGAACAATGAAAGAATCAAGCAAAAGGACGGGTACAACATACCATTCGCTGCTTCTTTATAGGACGTGGTCGTGCGTTGCCTATCCCTGCACGGGCGCCTACCACTCCGATAGGCACATTGGGAGAGAGGGACGTTGGTGTCGGTGGTTGTATCACGCCGTCCTCAAGTTCGCGTTTCTGACCTTTACCAGGCATGGGGATGTTGGACCGTTGAGGCGATGCGGTTGTCGGCACTGCTGAACGTGGCGTAGCGCTCGTGGGAGTAGATGTCGACTGACTGACTGACCCGGGAGGAGGAATTGATACGGGTGCAACTCGCGGCTTCGCTTGCGGTGCTTGTGGTGTGCCGGATGATTGTTGAGTAGACGAAATCGTTGGATGTGAGGAAACAGCCTGGGGTTGGGGGAAAGCGGACGGGGTACCGGGTAATGGCCCTGGAGTTAATCCCTGAGCTTGAGCGCGGGCGAGTTTCTTCAATTCTTTCTGTATATATTGAGCAGACGATAAGACACGCGGAATGAAAGGAATGAAAGTACTACTAACGCGCTTTTTACGATCCTCGCGAGCTTGGGTAGACTCGAGTATAAGAGCACCTGCATTCCACTGTGACACAGAAATGAGAAGAGTTGGGCCAGTGGGCGATACAAGTAGAACTAACCCCTTTAAGTCCCTCAGCAGAGACGGTGAACGCTTCCATCTGGGTCCTTGCATCGAACTGGACTATGGGTATGTGCTGCTTCGGGGGTGCCTGCATGATAGTTGCCAGATAGTCATCCTTTTTCAGGGAATGCTTTCCGGGAAGACTTTTGATCAGGTGACGGTACGAATTCTTCTTTTTCTTCTCCTCCTGGTCGGGTGGGAGCGGGAGAGAAGACTGAGTAGGAGCGGGTGGAGCGGCAGGTGAGTCGAGGGGAATGGGTACATGCTTGTTGTATGCGGCATGCAGGCAGAAGCGGGCGAGAAGGTCTTGGGTACTAGCGAGAAAAGACTGGGGTTGGGGAAGAGCTATTCGGGAGGACAATCAAGTGAGCGATGTGGCAAGAGACTGGAACATACACATGGGAGGAGGCAAGAAGAGGGTGGGAGCATCCTGGGTGATCGAAGACGGGCCCGCGACTGCATTGGCATGTTCAAATGAGGAATCCGCTCCATCCATGGCAACGAAGAAGAGAAAAGTGACGAAATCAGAGACACCGAGTGCGAAATTGGATGGTGTTCCGACCCATAAACCAAAGACAAGTAACGGTGGGGGTGTGCGGGAAGGGCCGCCGTTATCGTCGACGATGAGCTCGTCGTCGTCGTCGCCGTCGGTGGCAGGGACAAGGGGACTCGGTGTTGGATTGGCAATATCGGGCCAGATTACTTAATCTGAATCACGTGGGCACCCACACACCGCACAGGGGACTCGCAGTCGCCGCCCACCATGGCTCTCCGACATTGGATCAGGTAGCCCGCTCCTGCTGTCCCCGCATTCGCGAGCTCATCTTTCTCGAGGTCCCGTTTTTACGGCGATGGCTCACCGACCACTCACCCCGAGTTCACGGTCCGTACTTTCGCCCGTGTCGCCGGGTTGCGGTAAAGCCATCCACAGCTCCCTGCAGTGACTATTGGCCTTCTAATCGGCTGTCTGCTATGTTTCACCAATCTTTATTTCGGCCTCCAGACGGGATGGATCAGCATGTACGTCTCTCCATCGTGCCTTGTTCGGCAGTCTTCTGACCAGACGAACCCAAGGATGTCATTGCAGTCAGCTCTCATCGGGTTCTTAATCTCCAAGATGCTTCCAGTTCCGCTATCCCCTCAAGAAATTATTGTAGTGCAGACGACCGCGGTCGCGACGGGAACCGTGAGCCTGTTTGGTTCAACAAAAAAAAACACTTCACAAACTTGTATTAGATGCCGTTGGCAGCTGGGTTTGTTGGTATACTTCCAGCCCTTGGTCTGCTAGATGAAGAACAAGACGGAAGCCCACCAATCTATCTCTCCTGGGTTGCTGCCGTCGGTTGGTCATGCTCGATTGCATTCTTTGGGGTTTTCCTTTCGCCCCCCATCCGAAAACAAGTGGTGCGTATACAGCATATTGCGTCATTATTGATGTCGACGCAACCTGCAGATCATTGAGGAGCAACTTACATTCCCCTCCGGAACTGCAACAGCACAATTGATTTCCGTTCTTCACCAGCTTCCGCCTCCTGAAACCTCGTTACGCCATCGTTCTGGATACAGAGCCCTCGATGCAGAAGACATACCAGGCAACACCGCTCTCGCTGACGACGTCGACACGGTCACACAGGACAATGTAGATGAATTAGAAAGTGTCGGTGAACGCGATCTCGTTCAGCAAGAAGGCTGGGTGGACCTTATTTTGAGTTTTCTAGCTTCTGGCATCTTGACGGTCAGTCCACCTTTCGGCTCGTGCGATATCCCCCCCAACTTTTCTTCTCCAGCTCGCAGCATACTTTTTTCCGATCGTGTTCTCTATACCGCTGTTTGGAAAAGACCTCGCTCGTGAATGGTTGTGGTCATTCACTCCCAGTCTGTCGTACGTAGGCCAAGGTATGTGTTCGCATTGGCGTCCAAGGTATTCCAAGTACTCACATTGACTAGGGATCATCATGGGTTTCCCTACAACGTTGAGCATGAACATGGTAATGCGTCTACTGCGAGTTAGACTGCCATCGTAATCTGATCGTTCGTGTAGGGAATGCTTGTGGGCTGGGGAATTTTATCGCCGCTCTCCAAGCACGCGGGGTGGGCACCAGGGCCAGTCGGCGACATGTCCACGGGTGCCCGAGGATGGATCCTTTGGGTTTCTCTTGCAATCATGTGTGCAGATTCTTTTGTCTCGCTCCTTCCAGTCGCCCAGTCATCTATCGCCAAGGTGTTCCTTTCTGTCGCAAAGGTCGGAAACGCGCCACCCGAAGAAGATCATGATGTGGAGACTCCTGACAGGCTTGTCCCAATTCGATGGGTTGTGAGCGGACTAGCAGCGAGCGTGGTAGTAGGGACTCTGCTGGTCTGGATGGTTTTTGGGGACGAAGGCATCAAGCCGTGGGCAACGCTGATAGGGTTTGCCCTAGGTGGCTTGCTGAGTATCTTGGGGTACGCGTGCCGCATCCTGTGACTCCCTTCTTTGACCATCTGCTAGGGTTCGGGCATTGGGAGAAACTGATTTAAACCCTGTAAGTGGATTGGGTAAAATTTCTCAGCTTGTCTTCGCCTGGATACAACCTGGAAATGTTGTGGCGAACATCATCGCAGGCGGAGTGGCGGAGGCAGGTGCACAACAGTGAGCCTCGTTACTACGCAAATTTGCTTTCTGGCGCAAGCTCTGACGTATTTTTTTTAGAGCGGGAGATCTCATGCAGGACCTGAAGACTGGGCATCTTATGCATGCCTCGCCAAGAGCTCAATTCTACGGCCAACTGATTGGGTCGTCTTTGTCTATAATAGTGTCTGCGTCGGCCTATACCTTGTACCAGAGAGCTTACAGCATACCCGGGCCTTCCTTTCCGGCTCCGACTGCATATGTATGGCTCAGCCTCGCACGTCTACTCCGTACGTCATGAAGGAGCCGAAAGTGGTTTTGCATTGCTACTGACACGGAGGCACAGGTAATGGGCGGCTACCTGAAAACACCAGCTCGTTCATGTTACTGTTTGCCCTGTTGTTTTCCGCTATTGCAGGCATGAAAGCCGTGGCTGTTCGGCGTGGCCTGCCATATGCCAAGTGGATTCCGTCGGGCGTCGCGTTTGCAATTGGCTTTTTGAATACGCCGTCTTTTTCATTGGCGCGCTTCATTGGTGGACTGATCGAGTACTGGTATCACCGCAGGTTCGCAAAGGCGGGCAGGGCAGATATCCGTCTGATTGTGATCGCTAGTGGTTTCGTGCTGGGAGAGGGCGTTGTGAGCATTGTTTCTCTCATACTACGAACGTGCGGAGTCGGCGTCGCTAGTTGCTGGGGTTGCGGCGGGGGGATTTGTGCTGGGTGTCCTACATGACACGTGTCTTTCCATTAATGGCAGGAGCGGTTAGCAGGTCTCCCGAGTGCTCCAACCGTCCACGGTGTAAGTATGTCCAGGATAGCTCTCGAGAGCATTCCCGCAATCACTTTCTACAAAGATTCCCTCACGACCGCCAGGAGGACTACCCCGATCGCTCAGTTGGTATGCCTTGGGAAACCTTGCGCCACGTACCAGCCTGAGGTTGTGCGTTGTAGGAATATTGGCGGCTCGGGCACCAATGTCGACTGGAAGGCAAGTGACAGGACCAAGCGCCTCTTATAATTCCGTCTGAGGTACGATCACCGCGACAGTGTGAGGCGGACCTACCTTCCTCTCTGCGATTCGGAAAGGTAGAGGTGTCGTGTGAGGGCTGGAACGGTCCAGGTGATCCATACGTGATGAAAGGTACGACGCTCCTCGCGGTATATCCTGTCATCTTTTACCTCTGGTTGGCACGCACGACAGGGTCCTGCTCTCTCGAGTATCATCTTGTACAGCTCCCGCATACGCTCAGGGACGACACTCTGCAGTGGCCATCGTTGGGCATCCCCAACTTCTTCAGCGGTGCGTCCCCTCGTCCAAGCGAGCTATGTTTTCTATCCGGACGTCGAGGCACTCATGTCGCGTCTGTCCGCGTCTCCCACCCACAGAACTAGACACGTCTGGGATCGTCTTCATGTCCGTCTGGTTCGCGGTCCTGGCCATCATCCTGTACAACGTCGTCTACTCGTGCCTACGGCGGAGCTACCCCCCAACGGGGAACGTCCGGCGGGTCCCTCCCCCGACGTACCCCGGCCCGGACGACAACGATGACTGGCGGAGGCGGCCCGGACACGGACATGGGTACTCTTTTCCCGGCGACTTCCGGGGACCGCCTCCCCCTTACACCAAGGACCCGCCGTCGTCCTCGTCCTCGTCGTCCTCTGCCGATGGTTGGCGTCCTGGGTTCTGGACGGGCGCCGCCCTGGGCGCGTTGGGCGGCAGTCTGCTTAACCGGAGCCGGTCGCTCCCACGTGGGGCATACGACTGGGAAGGTTCGGACACGCGCTTCAGTGCCGCGCGCCGTGGGGGGAGCGTGTATGGGGATGGAAATAGACGGGAGGGTCCTTCCAACATGGGATCGCTCAGGACGAGTACTGGGTATGGGGGATCTAGCTCCCGATGAGGGCGGCGCAAATCAAAAATTGGTTGGAGTGGGAAACGTGGGGCGGACAAACTATGCATCTGCGTTGGTCCCCTGCGTCGTGTGACGAGGATGTTCGCGGATGGTATTTGCCGTGGACTCGGTGTACATAGCCTGTCGTGACAGATTCTTTGCTGTCATGGATTGTATGGAAAGAAGAGCCTCGTGTCAAAGGTTGCAGGACTTGCCCTGCAGAACGGTAGGATTGGATATAACCTGGAATCATACATACAGACGATGGATTAGTGGATACAATAGATAATGCCAGTCCCCAGTCCGCTCCCTATATCACCCTATAAATGGAGGGTGTCTCTCGACGCTCACACGAGCCTCGAAGTACCGACCTCTGTGCTGCCAGTAGAGACACTCGCGTCATACCTCGTAGCGCCATACGATGCACTTGCTGAACCACCCCGGAGGTCCTTGCTCACTCTCGAGCGGCCTCTGGTTTCATCGGCCACGTGCCTGGGCATTGCACCAGGTTTCGCCTTCTTGCGTCTGTTCTTGAGCATAGACAGGCTAACGTCGGGTCGCACGAACATGGTGAGCACGACGGCAACCATGACGAGGACCGCAGCCGTCGCAAAGATCGCTTTCGGGAACGAGGCAACCGTACTGCTGTATATCACCCCGAACACGATGGGCTGAAATGCAACCAGTTAAATGATCAGTCCGTGCTAGGGTGGTGTACATACCCCGAGAATGGTCTGGCCGACGGCTTGAACGACAGCGAACGCGCCGAGCAATTTGCCGGCCTCGGGCGCCGTGTCCTGTTCCAGGGGGATCCTCGCTGTACCACCTTGTAATCGTACAACTACGTCTTTGTCTGCCAGCTTGCGACCCTGCAAAGTACTGAGAGCCATGCTTTGAACGGCAGGTGTGACTCCAGCACCCGCGCTTGCCAGCGAACTAGCCCCGACAAACAAGCATTGCGACCACCATGTATGCGCGGCGTTGTTGGGGGGGAGCGGAGCGAAAAGAACGAAAGCATGGGAGCAAAAGTCAACCAACATGGAGCATCGTATGACAAGGAGGTCAAAGCGGATTTCAGAAAACAGGTGACTTTTCGTCGGTTTAGGTTTTGCCTTGGGACCGCTGATGGCAGGCTGCGCCGACGCCGCAACCCGCACTGGTTTGAATGTCGTCAAAAGGACTGCGCTCTCCGTCAGTATGGCGTAAAATTGAATGAAGTGATTTGGTGACTCACAAGGCAAGAGAACGAGCAGATGGAAGGCGCGGACGCCACCCGTGAAAGAGATGTAGTAGCTCAGTTGTTCCGCAGCCCAGTTGTAGACATGCTCAGCATATAGATATTTGATTTGGATGAGGCCCGAGGCGAGGACATAGAAAAAGAAAGATAAACCCAGGAAGGTCAGGCTCCAGTCCTTGCGCGTAAGTGGCTTGTTGGGCATTACGGCTGTGCGAGCCACGGGAACATTGGCTGGCAAGAAGACGGCGAGCGGGGAAATGAAACACTTGGCGATGCGGGTGACAACCCAGGTGTGCTTGTCTGATTCTGCGGAAGGGGCTCGTTACATGCATGTTGAGAAAGGGGAATAGCTTACCACAGGTTTCAAAGTCATAGCCGTCTATCGCGCGATTCTTGCCCTTTCTGTTCGTCGCCCGACGAGACGCAGGAAGGGACTCTGGGAATACAAAGAGCACGAGAAGAAAGTTTACAAAGAAGCCACAGATGGCGACCCAAAAGACCGAGTTGACACTTGGCAACGAGTGGCCGACTTGGTTGGAGGGATGAGCACAGACGCGATGATGGAGTGAGCGGGACACGCACGTGGTCCTACTTTCAAGAATGG
Source organism: Boletellus ananiceps (assembly GCA_038089975.1). NCBI lineage: Eukaryota > Fungi > Basidiomycota > Agaricomycetes > Boletales > Boletaceae > Boletellus > Boletellus ananiceps. Next base: position 12,698 of record JBBPLV010000313.1, on the reverse strand, counting down.
GATCGGATTTCGGATTAGCCAAGCACCTATTATTGGGCCGAATGCGAGGCCAACGGACAGGACGCCGGTGAAGCGTGCAAAGATGGTTGCACGGGAACCAGGGGAGGTGCAATCGGCAATGTAGGCGGTGTTAGCGCTGGTGAGGGACGACCAGCCACCTGTCAAACCCTCGACGATGGGAGCGAGGATGAGAAGCTTGTGGGAATGGGTGGCGAGGAGGTTGTGGGGGGTGGAGACAAGGATGAAGATGAGATCGCTGGGTCATGTTAGCAGAAGGACAGAGCTAGTTGGGCCAACGACCCAACGAGAAGAGGGGAGGACGTACGTGAGGAACAAACCAAAGGTAGATATTGCGAGAACGCGGGTACGGCCATACCGTTCACCAAAGCGACCCCACCAGCCCGTGGTGAGGGCAGAGAGGGCACCCATGGTGGTGGTCATGATGGTCTGGAGCTTGGCGGCACCAGCCTGGACGGTGGGATCGGAGACACACCTTCTGCCGGGAATAACGCGAGGGTCGTCGTCTTTGCTGAGACCGAGACCGGGTAGGACAGAAGGCAGGTAGATTGAGGTGGTGGTCGGAGTAGCATCGAGTGAAGGGGCGAGATGGCCCCACAGGTCGAGAGTGGAGGTGTGGTCGAAGTGATTGTGAAGCTGAGCGCATGAGAGCTCGGTGAAGACCTCGACACGAGACGCCAGCGTCATTCCACGCTAGGGAGCGAGTGAGCACGGGACTGTTTCGGACGGGGGTCCGACTCACTGCAAGAGAGGCGATGAATGCAAACGGGACGAGCCTGGGGACGGGTCAGCTGGGCAGCGAGGCAGGGACGGGCAAGGATACCATAGCGGGCGTGCACGGTAGAAGGGCTTTCTGGGAGGGCCGAGGAGGGGGTCGTGTTCGGAGGGGAGGACGTCCATGGGGGAGGGGGAGGGTGTGAAGGCGGCATTCTCGGTGGATATGATGGGGTCGGTGGTGATCCTGTCGAGGGGCATTGCACGCTGCGGGTGCGCATGCGGGGATTTATGCGTGACAGACGCGCGCAGGCCGCCATGAATGGTGTGACTAATCACAGATCGAGTCACCTCCCTGCGACGATGACCGTCCGCGCGCACGTCCTGAGGTCGATCCCCGACCCGGGCCAGTCCACCCCCATGTATGCGCGCCGTCTTCGCAGCTGGCCAGCCTGACCGACCGCACAGACTGCCCAAGGACGGCGAAACGAACATACTGATCACCTCCGCCTTGCCCTACTGCAACAACGTCCCCCACCTCGGTCCGTCCTCTGCTCGCGTGACCGCCTCTTCTTGATGCTTTTGGCAGGAAACATCATCGGAAGCGTGCTCAGCGCTGACGTGTTCAGTAGGTAAGCGCACTCCCTCCGTCGATCTGCCAGTCCCACAAGCCGCCATCTCCACAGATACAGCCGTAAGTGCCTTCTCCTCGTGTCCTGCTCCACACCGCAACTTGATCGCAGGGACTCGCAATCGCCGAACACTCTACATTTGTGGCACTGACGAATACGGAACAGCAACAGAAACAGCAGCACTAAAGGAAGGCGTCACCCCCAGACAGCTCTGCGACAAGTACCATGCGCTCCACAAACAGACCTACGAGTGGTTCGATATAGGGCATGTCGTAACCCACATTCCCCGATAGACCGCCGCTAAGCGACCCTGACCAGCTTCGACCTCTTCGGACGCACCTCCACCCCTCTCCACACCGAGTGACTCCTCTTTCCCTGCCACGTTTACTCCGGCGGCCTGACTTCCCCACCCCAGAATATGTCAATCGATCTATCTCAACCTCGGCAACAACGATTATCTCGAAAAGCAAGTCAGAGACCAGACTTTTTGCCAAGGCTGCCAAAAGTAGGCAGCACTCCTCAACCCGTGTCCCGTCTCAACCAACTCTAGATTCTTGGCTGATCGGTATGTCGAGGGCATATGTCCGCATTGTAGCTTCCCCGTAAGCAGAGCCACCCCTCCGCTGTCGAGATCACCCCCATTTAGTCCCGCAGGACGCCCGAGGGGACCAGTGTGACAGCTGCGCACGCACCCTCGACGCCATAGACCTCGTAGAACCCCGGTGCCTCATCGACAAGACCCACGCAGTCGTCACCCGCTCCTCCGCCCACATGTATTTCAGGCTCGACAGAGCACAGCCTCAACTCGAAGAATGGATCCAAACGTCGTACAGGAACGGCAAGTGGTCGCCTAATGCTACAATCAACACCGAAGGTGAGATCGTCGACGCACGCGTCAAGAGTGGCTTGCGTCCCACACCCGTCACCCGAGACCTGTCCTGGGGTGTACCCATCCCACCCCTGGGCAGGGAGGACGACAAGGAAATGGGTGGCAAAGTTCTCTGTAAGCGTTGCGTCTGTCTATCGCATACCGAGCGCTGACAGTCACCCTAGACGTATGGGTCCGTGTCACTCTTGAATCCGATCTTCTGCGTTTGCAACTGATCATGCTCTGCTAGTTCGACGCCGTGAATGGTTACTCAAGCATAACTGCCAACTATACCCCAGAGTGGCGACGCTGGTGGTTGAATCCGGAAAACGTCAAGTTATACCAGTTCATGGGCAAAGACAACGTTTATTTCCATACCATCTATTTCCCTGCCATGCTTCTCGCCGATGGCAGAAAATGGACAACACTTCATCACATATCGACGACCGGTAAGATCGTTCTCCATCTTGATGTTGGGCGATCAACAAAGACTGCCGTAGAATACCTTAATTACGAGGGTGGAAAATTTTCCAAGAGCAAGGGTCGTGGAGTGTTTGGGCCTGCAGCCAAGGACACCGGCATCCCAGCGTCCGTCTGGCGGTATTACCTGCTCGCCACCAGACCCGAAAATGCGGATGCGATGTTCTCTTGGGCAGATTGTGTAAGTTGCGGTTTCCATCCAGGCCCTCCCCGCCCGCTCAGCGTTACCCAGATTGCAGCCAATAACAACGTCTTGCTCAAAAAGTAAATCTCTCCTGCCATCGTACAACGTGCGCTCACCAGTACCGCTAGTTTTGGAAACTTTGTCAATCGTGTCTTGAAGTTCGTGGCAACACAGTACGATGGTGTCCTTCCTGAGAGCAGTGACGCCGGAGGGGCACTGTCCCCCAACGACGCACTGGATGGGGAGTTCATCTCTGAGGTCAACAATCTCCTCAGGGAATACATAGACGCCATGGAGAGTGTCAAGCTTCGCCTTGGCCTGCAGACTGTCATGCTCGTCTCCAACCGCGGTAATGGTTACCTCCAAGCTTCTGGGCTCAACAAGGCGTTGATGTCCGAGAATCCCGAGCGGTGCGCACAGGTCGTGTCGCGTGCAGTGAACCTGATCTATCTGTTGTCTGTGCTGATCTATCCATTCATGCCCACGACGTCGGAGGCTATTTTACAACAGCTCAACGCACCGGCGAGGAGCGTGCCCGAGGTGCTTTCGACAGACATCCTGGCGGGACATCGTATCGGGAAGCCGGATCATCTGTTCAAGAACATCGACGAAAAGATGGAGGAGGTGTGGAAAACCAAGTTTGGTGGGAACGAGGGGCACAAGGAGGATACCACTGTTTCAAAGCGCAAGGGCAAGAAGGCTGCCCATCCCGGCGGAAGGACGGACGCCGCAGTGGATAGTCCGAAGTCGCCCGAGATAATCACCCTAGAAGCAAAGATCCTCGAACAGGGCAATCACGTCCGTGCACTCAAGGAGAACAAGGCAGAAAGGGACATTATAGACGCTGCAGTGTTGGAGCTGAAACGGTTCAAGGCTGAGCTGGTGATATTGGAAGACGCTTAGAAGAGCGTTTGTGCAGCAACTGTGTATTTATAGTGTCGTTTAGAATTGTTGTCCACAAGAGAAATCCACTTTCATGTCGTGCACGGCCCCTACACCTCGCAATTTCCAAGGACATGTTCATTCTCGCTCACGTCCAGCGCGAGCATGGCTCAACACCATTGCTTTCAGTCCCATACGCCCACTGGCAACTCGAGTGACCGCTTCAACAGTGCGCGCCCATTCCCGTATGTGCCGTCGTCCGGCACTCAATGGGACGGATCCATGCACGTCCACACGCGACGGGGCCGAGCCAGTCGTGACGGCAGGGTAGGAAGTCCCACACGGAGGCGGGGACCATACCAGCCCTTTCCTCGTCTGCCATCCCGGCGCCTCGCTCGTCCCCGTCACCTGCAAATACCACGTGCGAGCGGTGAGGAGCTGGAACGGATGTGTTCCAGATCGGCGTGCTACACACGTGTTCTGCCAACATCATCACCGCAGTCTTGCCTGGCCGATCAAAGTGAAGCGGGCGACTTTGCGCAAGGGACCGTGTTTGATCCGGTGCACGCCACCGCCATACCCGGCAGGCGGCCACGGGCAAGCGGCAGGAAATGTCGGGTTTGCCATTGCATGATTACATGAATGGTTTGCTTAATGTATGAGTGTGCGCCCAGCCACCCAGACAGGTCCTTGATCATTCTTCCGCTTCACCTGCGACGATAACATCATCTAGGCAAAGTGTTGGTCGTAGCGCACGCGAGGTACCACTACACTCACCGATCTTGAGGACGGCCCTCACAAGCTGTGACGAATTAGCTGGGACCCGGAAGTGCAGCGTACACGCACCTGTGTAGCCAGCAAGTATTGTTGTCGTTTTGAGATCAACGGATCGTACACGAATTGCTTCTTCATGTCTACAGACCAGGTTAGGCATGACCACATGAACCGAAGTTATATACACCTACCGTTCTCATTTCGACCTGCGCAGTCGATCCCCAAGCGGGAATCGTCTTCCGTCACCTGTCGACTTTTAACCTGCGCAAGAGTCTCGATGGGCGAAAGACCGCTGTTTTCTGCAAGCGCAAGTGGAATGGCATCGAGAGCAGCGGCGAAAGAGCGCATTGCGTATTGCTCTATCGAAGGAATCTGGGTGAAAAAGGTCAGAAAAGAGGATCCTTGCCTGACTTTGTATGGATCAACCTCGTCGGCAGCTTTTGCCACGGCGATGGAACAACTAATGTCGGCAGCACCCCCACCATAGACCACTCTGTTGTCCACGACAAGATTCCGGACGGCACAAATGGCATCATGCAACGCCCGTTTGGCTTCATCCACGATCTGGGGAACGATGAGCGGCAGTAGCATGCAGGACATGGATCGTTTGCTCATACCATCTTGTTCGAACCGCGGACAAAGATGGTGACAGCACGGGTGTTGGCGCAGTCCTCGATGACAAGCATCTTGTCGCGCGTCGTGCCAAAAGTGATTTCGCGTACAATACCGGCTTTGCCAAGTTTTTCCGCAGTGAGTTCCTCAAATCTGGGCACGATACGACCGTGTGTTGCTATAGCAATCAGCTGAAGGAAGCATTACGGCTCAAATGTCGTCTGGAGACGAGGAGTATATTACCTCGATCTCGGGTCCGCCAACCCACCGCACGGCGGGCAGTTCATTTTGCATCAATAAATGGTTTGCCTCGTCGTCAAAGCCCCACTGGCATATGACCAGGTTGGCACCCGTGTCTTTTACCAATCCGATCATGTCCTCGAACTTTTCCCTTTCGTAATCTCGGAGTTTCTTGTACTCCTCGACGGTCGTGATGTCTAGCTTGTGCTTTGTCTTTGGACGTGGTGGCTCAAACGGGCAAGTGAGAATTGCAAGGCGGGCATCCCTCACGGACGAAGGCATTTGCGGATGTGACATATCCTTGTCGATGAGCACACCCTTGATGAGGGTAGTATCGGCCAGAGAACCGCCAACCTTGCCGTCCACCTTGATGAGGTCGAAAAGGACGTCCCGACGTTCGATATCTGCAACAGTCAGTACTGCGTCCACTGCAATCTCGGCAAACTGCCTGATCTCTTTCGAGACGCTGGCAACCCAAAGTTGGTGCAGAGTGAGAAAGGGACGAGGAACACTCACATTTTGCTGCCCAGACTCGTCATGGCAGTCTTGATCAGGTTCTCCTTGTTTTCAGATGAGAACTTGACGCGATCTGAAATGCGGTCGAGCTGCTCGACGGCCACTGCACACGCCCTGTCGAAGCCGTCTGCGATACGGATGGGGTGGACTCCGCGGTCTAGGAGAGCTTCGCTTTGCTCGAGAAGGGCACCGGCAAGGACTTGGTAACCAGCGTTGAGCAGGTGATACTCGGGTGCGAAAAGTGGGGTACGTACCAACGACACCGGTGGTGCCGTCCCCGATCTCGTCATCCTGGCTCTTGGAGAGTTGGACGAGGAGTTTTGCGATCTGATGCTCGACTTCCATCTGACCAAGGATGGTTGCGCCATCGTTTGTAACGGTGATGTCGCCGTCTGGCGAGATGAGAATTTTGTCGAGCCCTGCAGACTGGGATGTCAGCATGATCGCGTGTGTACGCCAAGGAGAGCGCACCTCGCGGGCCGAGGGACGTGCGGACGATGTTTGCGACCGTCCTCGCGGCGAGGATGTGAGACTAGACGGGACGCTGTGAGTGTGGTTGTGCGGCCGGGTGAGCGCGCAGACCTTGATGGCATCCAAGCCATGGCTCCTGGTCCTCCTTGCCTGTTCTCTGAGGATGATGAACGGCCTTCCATACTGTGAAAGGTGAGCGGTCGCGCGACGGACGGACGGGAGACGCACCTCGTCAGTCGCGTAGACGGCCTCGGGTTGCGCCATGGCGGAGAGACGTGACATGGATCGTGCTCGTGACGGCTGATATGAGGTGTGACACGTGACCTGGGTGTATCGGACAGCAACCTTGACTTTGACCACGACCGCGACCGCGATGGAACACGAAATCGACGGCTGGATCGAGCAGCTCAGCCAATGCAAACAACTAGCAGAGGCAGACGTGAAGAAACTCTGCGACAAGGTTCGTTCTCTCCCCCGCCACACCGCGCGCCAGATCGACTCTGACCGACATCGAAAGACGAGGGAGATCTTGATGGAAGAATCCAACGTACAACCAGTCCGCTGTCCAGTCACCGTCTGTGGTGATATTCACGGTCAATTCGTGCGTGTACCTCCCCCGGCGTGATCCGCACCTGATCGCGTCGTCTGTCTCGTGCCCGTCCTTGCCCATGGCGTCGATACAGCATGATCTCTCCGAGCTCTTCCGGATTGGCGGGAATTCGCCAGACACCAACTATCTCTTCATGGGCGACTATGTCGACCGTGGATACTACTCGGTCGAGACCGTGACCCTCCTCGTCGCGCTCAAGTTGCGGTATCGGGACCGCGTTACGATTTTGCGAGGAAACCATGAGTCGAGGCAGATCACACAAGTATATGGGTTTTACGACGAATGCTTGCGAAAGTACGGAAATGCCAACGTGTGGCGCTTCTTTACCGACTTGTTCGACTTTCTCCCTCTGACCGCATTGATCGACAACCAAGTAAGTCCTCTTCGGGAGCGGTCGCTCGTGACACACCCTGCCATGATGGGTCTGCTGAGCACTCGATAGATATTCTGTCTTCACGGAGGACTCTCACCCTCGATTGATACCCTCGACCACGTCCGGTCGATCGACCGTGTTCAGGAGGTACCCCATGAAGGGCCCATGTGTGATCTGTTGTGGTCTGATCCCGACGATCGGTGTGGTTGGGGGATTTCACCCCGCGGGGCGGGGTACACGTTCGGACAGGACATTTCGGAGGCGTTCAACCACAACAATGGGTTGACGCTCGTCGCACGAGCCCACCAGCTGGTCATGGAGGGTGAGTCACACTGCGAATCGTGGTGCGGTCAGGCTGACGTGGCGCGCAGGGTATAGCTGGGGACAGGACCGGAACGTAGTAACGATTTTCAGCGCACCGAATTACTGCTATAGATGTGGCAATCAGGCGGCCATCATGGAGATAGACGAAAAATTATCGTACACCTTGTGGGTCGCGTTTCTTTTCACACGGCGCGCTGGTACTCACGGGTAGCTGGACAGCCTTCAATTTGACCCAGCACCGCGGGCGGGGGAGCCACTCGTGTCGCGGCGGGTGCCAGACTACTTCCTGGTGAGCGTAGGCGGCGTGACGGCGTGTGGCCTGCGTGCTGACGACCGCGCAGTGACGAGAAGGGATGGAAGGACGACCGGTGGACAATGGTGTTACATAGTGCCCGCATTGTGTCTCGTTGTAGGAAAGGACTGCTGTGGGAAGGCAAATACGCTACAACAACGACGTTGACCTCGTCTCTCGACGGCGCGTGCGACAACGACCGCGAGGCAGCAACGTGTCTGTGAGCAGCACGTACATGTCGTTCTCGGGCACGCCCCTCGGTCAAGGCAGACGTCTCGATCATCACACCTTCCTCAACAAGCCCCCCAGCCAGAACAACAACACCCACACCTTCCAGCCCAGGCTGCTCCTACACAACCCCCAACCCTCTCAGCACGCCAACCCGACCTCCTACGCGTACGGGTACGTGCAGCAATCACACCCGCACGCGGCCCGCTGACGTCCCGAAAGCGCTCCGACAGCGGCATCTAGATCACCCCCAAAGCCCCCACCTCGCTCTGTCTCGAATCTGGATCCATCGGACACTCAGGACGAGACCGCGCTCGTCCGCTACGCACGTCTCAAGCGCGACCAGTCTCTCAACGGCCTCCAGCCAGAAAAGTGGGCCGTCAAGGACACTTCCGTAAACATCGCCGCCGCTTTCAACCAGGCCGCATCCACCTCGTACGAGATGGTCCCCAACAACCCAAACAGTGCCTGGGCATCTGGCACCCAGACCAACCCCAACGTACCCCGCAGCACCTCCGTCGAGTACGAGAAGGAGACCCATTCCACCTCTAGTCGTCGCTTGGCTCCTCCCCCCAGCCGGCTCACCCATCGAACCTCCCAAAAGCCCCTCTCCAAGCAAGCGTCTACTCTCACACACATATCCGACTCCGAACCCGAGGGACAACACTCTCAGTCCTTTGACAACAGCGCACGCGGAAAAAGCCCGTTCGAGCAAGTCCTCGATATATCTAAACGTGCCATCAACACCGCAACCTCCTTCTATCTTCGACAGCGGTCAGCTGAGCCCGCAGACGTCTCCGCTGCGACCACCAACGGCAAAGAGTCTAGCCTCGACTATGAGGAGCTGGACCGCGAGTACAAGGAGCTGCAGCGACAGCGTTCGCAGGACGACGGCGAATCCGCTTCCAGGAAGAGCTCCTCCAACTACAGGCGAAATCGCATTTCGCTCGACAACAAGGCCTACCGGCCCTCCATGTCCGACTTGGAAGAGTCGGACGACCAGACTTCCGACAACGAGAAAAAGCGCAGAAAAAAGATAAAGAAAAAGGATCTCGGTCCCGGTACCTTGACTTCTCTCCCAGTAGCTGGCTATGACAAACGGAGAAGAAGAAAAAGGGGATCCAAAGGTGGCGAGGCCGAACTCGATGGAGCCGAGGAAGAGCAAGAGAGCAGCATCGAGAGCGAACAGGTCGGCTCACCTTATGAATCACTGACACCTGCTTACCATCTTTGCAGCATTCGTCCGCACAGCTGCCCAGCACGGGTCAGGAATCCCTACTGCGCACGTCCGTCCCACCGCCCACACGGTCGTCGGTTTCCCGTGTCTCCGTGCCTCCACAGCCGAAATTCTATCCAGAGCTAGAGGAGGGCTTGTCTGACGTTCAGCCTAGCTTGGAGGTAATTTTGGAGAGCGATGAGCCCCCTGCAGTGGATGGCATTACGGACACATCTGATGCTCACCATCACGCTTTCTCGATTGGCGGCTTCCTCGGCCGCCTAGTTAACAGAGCTGTGATGTTCTTCTTGGGCATCCTCGAATGTGTACTTCGCGTCGTATCGGTCATATTCCTGATGCTCGGGCGCGTTGTGGGATCAGTGCTCTATGTTTTCTTCCTCAAGCCGGTTGCACTCGTGTCTTCCCTCGATTCCCGCTTATTCATATATCTCGCCAGGCTGGCTGCCGTGGTACTCATCTTTTACCTAGCGTGGTTCAAGTTCTATGATCCACTAACCCAACTGCTTCCCTATCGCGTATCCCCATCCCCGTACCATGCACCGGAAACACCCATCACGAACCTCGATGAACTCGTCGTGCGATTGCAGAACATCGAATCTGCCCTTTCTGGTCTTTCACTGGATCACCAGCGAGCGCGAGCTCAGCAGGATCTCGAGACGCGCGCGCATGGAGAGGTCGTGAATAGGATATATGCTCTTGAAGCCCGCGTCCGCGAAGAGGCCAGACGGATTTCAGAGGCAGAGACACACCTCCGAGCTTCGGCAAGCCACGGCCTCGAGGACGTCAAGAGACAGATTGACGCGCTTCAAACACAACTCAGCGCAGCTGAATCTGCCCCGCACGAGGCATCCCAACCTCCCGTACCGCTTCCACCAGCCAATGACGAAGAGGCACGGAAAACGTTGAAGGTACTCGAAGATCGGTTGGTTGGTGTCGAAGGAGGAATCAAGGAAGCCCTTGAGTTGTCGAAGAATGCCGTCAAAGACTTGGCACCTTCTGGGCCAGCGTGGTGGTCCAAGCTTTCTTCTGCCGTTAGTTCTGGGAAAGGCCTCAGTATCAAATCCAGCGATGGCACCGACGTAACTGGTCTGATATCCCACCTCGTTGACACCGCTGTGGTACGATCCACCACACGCGATATTGTTTCCCGTGCCGACTTTGCCCTGCATTCTGCGGGAGCTCGCCTTATACCAAGTCTGACATCGCATACCCTTGAGATGCGTCCAACCACGCTGCGTGGGACGGTATTGGGCTGGATGACTGGTCACGGACGTGAGATGGGCCGGTCACCGATCACAGCGCTGCACCAAGACACTCACAGCGGGCTCTGTTGGCCCATGAGTGGAGACTTTGGACAGCTCGGCGTTGCACTTTCTTTCCCTGCGTATATCACGGACATTACGATCGACCACGTTGCGAAGGAGGTTGCGTTTGATCTACGGACTGCACCTCGAGATATGGAGGTATGGGGGCTCGTGGAGGGACAGGAAAATCTTGAAAAGGTCGTCGCCTTCAAAGCAGAGCGAGCCGCCCAGCGTGCAGAATCTGTGAGAATTGCAGAGGAAACCGGTTCACCCCTACCTGACGAGCCTGACGAGGATACCTATCCACGGACGCTCCCTGCCAACCAGCCCTTTATCCGTCTGGCCTCCTTTACGTACGATGTCAACGCACCGTCCAACATCCAGACGTTCGCCGTCCGTCGGGAGATTCAGGATCTCGGTGTCGATTTCGGCGTCGTAGCGCTCGTTATCAAGAATAACTGGGGCAAGAAAGAGTATACGTGTCTATACCGATTCCGTGTGCACGGCGAGCGCCTCGACGGGACACCAGAGCCATCCATTCTAGAGGACTCGTGATCACGGCAGGGGTCGCACATGCTATTTTTTTGAAGTACTGTTCCTGTTTCTTTCCATGTATCATATCACCCTCATTCTTCTTTTCCTCGCTGATAAAGCTTTCGATCGAAAGCTGCAGTTTTCTGTTTGCTAGATTATTCATCTAATGCTGCTCGTTGTACTGATGACCGTAACGACAATGCAAATCTGCTTTCATCCACATGCGATTGTCTCTAGACCTGAACTACGTGTGCTGTTGTTCCAAGACGGCATGAAATGCCAAGAATGCTCTAGGGATGCAGTTATCTGTAAATCACCACCGGAATCCTCTATACTTCTGGAGAAGTCACCTCGGCGACGGGCGACAGACTGTCCCGGACAGCGACCTTGACATCCCACTCCTTGATTCCGACCACGCCGCCGAGTTCGCGCCATGCGCGGGTCATGTCACTCTGCCGGGTCTGGGACATGGACAGGAGTGCAGGCCAATAGACCCCGTGGGTATATGTGAATGGCGCGCAGCCCGACCAGCCGTCGCTGACGAGCTGATCGAGCTCAAACAATTTGGCGTCGTCTTGGCCCTGGTCTCTGGCCGCCACGGACCGCCATAGGCCGGCATCGTCAGGGACAGGGTTGAAGATCATCTTGGGGCGGGTCACCGGGTCGATGAAGGGGGTGATGAGCTTGTAAAACTGGCAGAGGAACCACGGGAGATGGATGATGAGGGCTGCGCCGAGACGTTCGGGATAGTGCGTTTGGAGGATGTTGAGGACCGTCCGTGCGGTGGAAATGGAGGGGTTCTTGGCCTTGTCCGCGTAGTCGATCATGAGTGCGAGCGTCCTTCCACGTGCAGTGAGCACCAGAGAACGAAAACAAGAGAGCGAACGTACTCGACGCCGGGGCCCATGAGCTCGATGGCACGCTCGAGGAACCAGACGACGAATTGGATCTGACGGGGTCCCTCTTCGGTGTTTTGTCTGCTCGGACACAAGTAGAGGGCAGGTCTGCCGTGGGTGTCGTATCCAAAGAGAAACTCTTTGCCGGTGACGGCTTCGGGCTCGACGTGCTCTGGAGTGATGAGCGAGTAGAGTCCAAACTCGCGACGCCACTTGAGGGTGCCTTCGAGGCGGTTGATGGTCTCGGGCACGTTGTGCTTGGTGGCGCGTAGATAGCGTAGGATGCACTCGTAGGACTAGGACGGGCGTGAGACGGACGAGCGAGGGCGAAAAGGAGGGACGAACGAGCCACATGCGCTCCTGTTCCGTCAGCGGGGCATTTTCGGGTTCGACGCCGGGGCCGGCAAAGTGGGCGAGGACACGGTCGTACTCTTCCTGCTCTTTTTCGGAGAGCGGGGGGGCGGGGGCGGGGGTGGAAACGGGGTGGGCTGGGACGGGGAGGGGGGGCT
>JBBPLV010000312.1:0-23132 GCA_038089975.1 Boletellus ananiceps | reverse complement strand
AGGAGGAGGTGACAGCGTTCATAACTGCAGGAGGTGCCGGCAATTGAGCAGACGCGTGTGATTAGACATTGGACGTAAAATCTGGCGAGCGGTTCGCCACAGCTCCGAAAGAGGAAGTCGCGGGCGGCTCGGAAATTGCCGCCATTATGCGCCCCCAGCGGACATGTGTCCTTGTGCGGCATGGCACAGCCCACGGGCACGTTGAGGTGGCCTACGCTACCTTGACTTGGGGTCACAATCAATGTTCAAGTTTTGACGGCCCCACTCGGGTTGGATAATGTTCGTCTACATCCGTTTTGAACCTAGCTCATACTCCCGTTGTGACACCCACCCTCGAGTTCCGTGCTTATCGGCCGTTACGGTGTTTGCCATGCGCTCATCTACCTACCACACGCCTGAGCGGGCGCCGCCACACCCGCTCGCTGTCAATCCCTAGCTAGTGGTGTCCGTATGACCCGCCTTTGGCCAGACTATCAAGTGTTTCCCTCTTGGCATGTTGCGTGTGGTCCGATGAACTATATACCATGAACACTGACAAGCGTCTATCTACCCCCAAGTCACCGCGAACACTCAAGAAAAGAAACGAACAGCGAAGAAAAGCAAGGTGAGGAAAAAGGAAAAAGAACAAAAAAAAGTCCGAAGGAAATAAAAATATAAGTGCGCCATGGGTCATGTCTTCATCTTGCCGGGTTCGTGCGGCACCACGTTTTGGGTCCCCTCCAGCGCCCTTTTACCCGTCTCCACTATCGCGTCCGACCACACTTTTGCCTCCCGTATGCTAGACGTCCGTAGCGCGATCGTCTCTCCCCCGCGCGGGTGCGCTAGGTGGAGCCGAACGAGCGGATCGTCGCGCCCAGTCCTCGACCGCCTGATCTGAATCTCGTTGATCGGGATCGGCTAGAGCGACGACACCCACATTTCGTCCACATCAGCCCCTCCCACACGTATGTACACACGAAATCGGTCCACTCACCATACGATAGAGTCCCTTGTCGGCCTCGTTCACGAGGACGAGGGTATCGCTGCACAACAACATCAGCAGCTTGCGTCCGCTCCGTGCCTTGCTCAGCACACCCTCCTTGACGAGCTTGCGCGGCCCGAGGTGCCGCGTCGGCGCCGTCAGATCGAGCCTGCCCTGCCCGATCCACAACGTGCGACTGACCTCTTCCAGCCGCTCTCGTCCTTCTCGGTCACGGATCGCCTCATTCACCTCTTCCAGAATCTTTTCGGCCGTTTGGAGAGCTGCCGATATCGATTGTCGTTCGGAAGTATCCCTCCCAGACGTCGCTGAGGAGGATGCGGGTAGGCTGCCAGTCCCAGAGTCTGGATCCGTGTAATGCATGATCTGGCGGATGAGTAATGGGTACCGAGTAAGACGTTGCACTGACACAGGAAACGGGAAGGCGTCAGTAAACAATATGCTTGAATGTGGGCAGAAAACATACTGGGCACCAGTAAGTAGCTCGACAGATCCAAATTCCGGGCCAACGGGTCTTCCCGAAGGTTCTGCAGCAAAATGGTTGTCACGTCACCTGTGCCTCGCGAAGCAGATCCGAGAACGTACTCGTAGTTGCGCAGCCAACGCGGGATGGATTCCTCGCATTTGCTGGAGAGCTTTTCCAGCGCTTGCTTGATTGACACAGTAGTTCTATCGTGGACCATGATGACCACGTCCAATCAGAATGAACGTGACAACAGAACAGGGATGAGCAACAGCATACGAGGTAAACGCCCATGTTTGGCATGTGCTTTTCCAACAGGTCACCAATACGGTCGATATAGAGACGACAGTCCCGCTGGCGCTCCTCAAGGGTCGAAAGGAACGTCTTGAATCAATCCACGTCAACAATTGAACCCGACCACCAACCCAGGACCTCACCGTGTTCGTGAGCAATATGTCTTCGATATTTAAAAAGATCATCCCGGTCGCCTTTTCTTCCAACACCTCGATCAAACGGGAATAGAACAGCTTGTGGTCATCGTCCGCGTGAGCCCCTCGTCGTTACATTCAAACGAAGAACCAATCGCGCACCTCAACGATGAGCTGGACGTCCCGCACGTAGTCCGCCTCAGTCGAGATCAGTTCAAAAATCGCCTCCTGGCGCTTCCGTTCCTCCTTCGGGATCCCCTCCAACGCAGACCCATCGACCAGACTCGCCCAAGATGATCCAAATATTGGACTCTTTTCTCTCGTCAGATCACCCGGTTCGCCACCGGCCGGCGACGGTAGCAACGGCGAGGGCGTCAGCGCATGTAGGAGCGGTCCGGAGATGACGAGTTTGCGATCGCGCTCCGCATTGTCTGGGGTGCTCGCGCGCGTGTGACGTCCAAGAAAGCTGAGAAACTGTGACGTGCGACTCTCGCTCCCACCACCGCCACCACCACCACCACCTTCTCGTTCCCGTTCCCGGAGCGACGGCGTCACCGACGCAGCGGGCGACTTTGGTGGTGACGTCGGTGCCAAGGACCCGGCATCAAACGATGACATTGACATCCTGCTCGCAGACGCCGACGCAGCTGTCGACGCGTGTCCGTGTGGAAACAGTGGCGAGTGTCCGTGTGACGCCTGCATCTTTTTGAACGTCTCGTACCGCTCGAACGCGTCGTCCGGGTGAACGACGAACCCTTCCGACCGTGACTTGGCTTGGGCAGCTCCGACCATCTCCTGAGCGTCATCGTCCTCATCGGCAGCAGCGGCGTCAAACGATGGCAAGTACATGTCCGGAGACGTGTCCGTCCGTGGCAAACCGATTGTCGGTATCGGCGGGAGGTCCTTGGTCAACAGTTGTGATAGGGCGCGCTGCGGAACGGCAGGCACTGGGCGCCGTCTTCGCCCCGGCGACTCCGAGAGCACCGAGCCAGAAAACGAGCTCGACTTGGAGCGCGTGGCCGCACTCAGTGCAGGCGCGAACGGAATACGAGCTCGTTCGTGCGCCTCGACCCCGGCCTCGGAGCCAACGGCGGCGGTGTTGGATGGGACACGTGCGCGAGGAGCAGCACGTCGCTCCTTGTCCTCCCGGTCGTCCACTTGAAGCGGGCTGATGACCAACCCGGCCGCTTCAAGGACCCGCCGCCGCTCGACCTCGCGCGCAGCTGCCTTCTGCTCGCCTTCGGGACCCTCGTGCTCCAGCCCGAGCACGGACTCTGAGGTGTCCTCGTCGAGCGAATAGTACGCGTCCTCTTCTTCGTCTTGGTCTCCATGCATGGATGGCGTCCCGTGTAGCTCGGGTGCCGTCGGTTGACGCGCGTCCTGTGGAGAGGTGTAGGGAGTGTTGTAAACGTCGGACGCTCTGTCGCCCTGAGGTTCGCTGTCGCCGTCAGAGTCTGCATGGTCAGCCTGGACGCCTTGGATTCGGTCCCGTTCTGAACTTAATTGCGTCTGCCGAGAGATGCCCGGATAGAAATCTACGCCCAAGTCACAATCGAAATCATGTCGAAAAAGCAAGAAACCGACAGGTAGAATTTTCGGATTCGTAGTATTGGCGGTATTCGAGAAAAAATTTTCAACGAAAGACATGTTGTTTTGTGTTTGGGGGTTCAAAGTTGGGGGGCAAAAAGGGCAACAAGCGAAGGAATGGGTTACGACAGCATCCATCACATCCAGCCAGAGACGATAATCAGGGAATGACAGCAGAAGAAAAAGAGAAAAGAAATATATTTCAGTCCATATCCATCCCAGCACGTAAAAAAAGGTAAGAGGAACTCAAGAGGGAGTATCTCTCTTGTGGCTAAGGAATTCCACTAACCCTCGATCAACTCCAGGTACGCAGCAGGTACGATGAACACAAGACCGTCGCGTTCGGCCTTCCACCAATCTGTTTCAGAATGGTCGATAATGGTGAGAACGTCGCCTTCATTAAACGCAAGCTCGTCTGCGTTGGCACTTTCGTAGGAGTAGAGTGCCGTCGCGTGGACTGTGTCAACCAGAGTTGGACAGGGACCGTGCAACAAGAGGACACAAGCGCACCTTGCTCCACTTTCTGAACGTAGGTTTGAGGGAAGAAGCCAACTTTCCTGCCTCTGACCGTGGTGCCATACCACCAATCACCACCGGACTTGGATGGATGAGCGACGATGACTTTGTTGGCATCAAAGCCTGCACAATGACATTCAAATCTTGAGTGACAAGACCATATGCGACAACTGCGATATACGCACCCAAATCTTCTGTCCGCTGTGCTTCATAGGGATACAAGGACCTGACGCGAATCTCTGGACGAAATAGACTTGATATCAGTACATGGATCGTAGCACGAAAATGACAGACAGCACCACTAGAAAGATCAACATCGGCCATGAGCTCAGACTCATTATTTGGGGCATGCTCCGAGACTTGGATGGCAGGGACTGCATCGCTGCTGGTTTCCTCTTCCTCGCCTTCCTCCGCGGTCGCGGGAAGACGGTCTACCTCCCGCCTATTTGCGTCCGCAGCCAGGGCATTATACCAATCCACGGATTCCCTCTTTTCGTGTCCAAAGGCATTACGATATTCTGTCGGCTGAGCGGGTGGAAGCTCGTCAGGAAGTGGGGAACCGACAAAGCCCGTCACAGAAGGAAGAGTGAGTGGAGGCGAATGAGCAACAGTATTATGAGCAGGTGGAGCCGTGTCGCCAACGACCTTTCCAGACGTCGCGGCGCCGCTTCGGTCATTTGTAACAGTCTTCCTTAACCGAGCGCCGCCCTGAATAGCACCCAACAGTGCACTCCGATCACCAGTGGGTGCTGGGGAAGCGATCTGGGCAGAGGGTGTTGCGATTGCAGGAGGTGCCGAAGGAGGGGGCGGCGGCGCAGGAGCAGCAGGGGAAACCGGGCTTCCTGACGATGCAGCCGGGCCAGCTGACTGGGGACGCGAGGGTAACAAACTACCGAATAATTGCTGCGCGAGACCCATGCGCGTATCCCTTGTTCCAAGCTCTTCGTCGCTGCTGTCGTCCTCCTCTTTCTCTTTGACGTCATCCCAGTCATCGTCACTGTCTTTCGGAGCAGTGTGATATGTTGTTTTGACCGGAGGTGGAATACCTGGACTCTTGGGAGGTGGTGGTGCAGCTGGCGGTGCGGTCTGAGGGCGGAAGAAAGGATTACTACCTCCATTTGTCGTAGTGGTCAGAGGGGCGGCGGGAGTAGAACCACCACTTTCCTTCATCAAGCGGCTAAACGGATTGTTGCTGGGTTTGTCGGCAGCAGAAGCTGAGACAGGTGGAGCAGGCGGTGGTGGCGGCGGCGACGGAGGCGGGGGTGCCACTTCTGCCTCAGACCCCTCATCCTGAATAGGTGCAGAGACTGCCGGTGCTGGAGGGGAGAGGATAGAAGCAGTCGGGGTACTAACTGCTGGGGATGCTTTAGCAGCTAGAAATTGATTCCTGCGTTCCCGATACGTTACTTCAGCTTTTCGTGCTTCCTCTTCTTCCTCCTCAAGCTTGCGAAGGAGAGCGGCACGTTCTTCACGTCTCCTGCGCAGAGCTTCTTCCCGTGCTCTAAGAGCGGTGTCTTCAGGATCTTCCTCCGGTTCAACGCGAGCAGATGGAGCTGGCGCAGGAGTAGGTGAAGGTGCTGAAGGTGCCGGTGCACGAACAGCAGGGACGGGAACTGGGGGAGCTGCTGCCTGAGCCGGAGTAGGAGCTGTCGGAGCACGGGAAACAGCTCTCCTCCGGGGTGGGGGTGGAGCGGGTGCGCGAGACTTAGGAGGAGGCGGGGCAGTCTTAACGGCCGGCTTCGGTACTGGGGCGGACGCTGGGGCAGGCGGAGGAGCCGTCTTTGTAGGCGTCGGTGAAGGGGTCTTTCCTCCCTTCAACGCCTTTTCGGCTTCAAGCTTTTCCTTCCTTTGCTTTGCGCGATCTTCGGCCAGCTTCTCGGCTTCGCGACCCTTTTCTTCCGCTTCCTTCTTCTCTTGAGCAAGACGGTCTTCGATAGTGGTATCTAACGTCGGAGACGCAACAGAGGCAGACGGAGGAGCGACGACGCCAAGGGCTTGTTTACGGGCCTCTAGGCGACGTTGAGCTTCAGCGCGAATGAAAGCTTGCCGCTCCTCTGGAGTCATTTTTTTCGTCAAAGCAGCGGGAGAGCGGGCAGGGGCGGGAGGGGGTGGTGGTTGGCTAGCCCCACTAGGAGGCGGTGGCGGTGGTGGAGTGCGTGTAGCAGTGGACAGTCCACGATCGCGGTTGCGTTCACCGTCACTATCGTGGTTGCGGTCCCGGTCCCCATCTCTATGCGACCTATCGCGGCCATAATCCCTGTCGTCTCGGTCATATCTTGATGCGCTCCTTGAATATGGTCGCTCCTCTTCCCCTCGATATCGTGATGCTGGTGAGTATCTGCCACTGTCATCACCCCCAAACCGTCCAGATCGCTCATTCCTCCGGTCTCGATCACGCGTCCATTCCCGCTTCTCCGCTTCTCTCCTCGCCTCTCTTTCTTCCACCTTTCTTTCGAGCTCCGGTACTTCGTCATGCATCAACCTCACAAGTTCTCTTTCAAGACGTCTCCTTTCCTCGTCCTTGGATGTCGTTCTTGGACTTTTTGAAACGTACTCGAGATCCTCTTTTAATCTGGTGATCCGATACCGCAAATCTTCGAGTTCCCTGTCCAATGCATCAGATGAGCGCTCATTCGCCAGCGTATCGTCCAGCATTTTTTGCGTGTTCAACAACTGCTTCTTCATGGAGGACAGGTCCGACGCGGGGCTCGCGCTGTCCACGCGCGACCGAATGGTACTCCTATCCACGTGACGATTGCGAGGTTGGTAAAATCCGCCGGGAGGTTCAGCATCTTCGTGTTTATAGACGGTCGCATCTTGCCTCCCCCCTTGCTGCGTGAAAGAGGACGAAGAGGTGAAAGAACGCTCTTTCAGGCGAGAGACCGGAGTGTCGAATCCTGATGGAGAACGCGAACGAGTATCATTCTTGAGGATGTCTTTGAGGAAGTTGACAGAGGTATCAAGATCTCGAGACGAGGGCGGAACAAGTTCGGAAGGAAGTTCATCTGGGATGTCATTCCCGTTCAACCCTGAAAGTGGTCCGAGCGTTAATGAGCACACTGATCAGGTTGAATGGGATTTTGACAAGACCGAGCACGCACGTCGGTAAATCAGGCCCATGGCAACATGAAACTCTGCCAAATTCAGTTTACCCCGATTGTCAGCATCAGCCAGCGTCCTGCGGCACGCCAAACTATGAGTTGAAATTCAAGCTCAGCAAGAATCAAGACTGACCAAATTCTCGCGAGGTCGTTCCTGTCCAGGCCACTTTGTCCAAAGACCTCCAACGCCGTTTGACCACTGATGAAACCCGTTCCTTGTGCATCCCATGCTCTGAATATCTGGTCGTATTGTTTCTTCTCCCCCTTGTTCAATGCCCATGGGATTCTTGGTGCGGTTCCTCTCCCATGCGCCTGGTTGTGTTGCTGGAAGCTCTGCTGTAACGAAAGACCGCCAAGCTGATGTTGCGGAAGCGGTGCGAGCTGCGGCGCTCCCGTGGATGTATACGGAGTGGAAGCATTAGCCGGCATGAACGAGCTTGACATCATTTGAAGCCGGGGGTCAACGAAACCAGTGACCTGAGGCACCAGCGGGGCTGCCGAGCGTCCCGCAAATCCAGTAGGCTGTGACAGCATCCCAACGCCAGTTGGCTGTGTGATCAGGCTTGGCGCACCAATGGAAGACACTGATGGCCTTTGGGGTGCATTCAGAAAAGACGGCTGTTGGTGAGGCACAGGAGGCGGGGGAGGGGGTGCGTTCTGCTGATAAGCAGCGGGGAGTGGTGGAATCGGGGGTGGTGGCGCACGCTGCTGGAGACCAGATTGGGCACCAGGGAAACCCGTGGGCTGTGTTTGCAGGAAGCCTGCGCCAGCGCCAGGCGCGCCTGGGAACCCAGCTTGTTGAGCTTGGTGAAATCCTTGAGGACGTGCGCCGGGGAATCCAGTTGGCTGCGGAGCAAGTCCGCCAAAACCTGTGCCTAAACCTGGTGCACCCGGTTGAATACTAAAATTACTCTGGGGTTGCTGAAATGAAGAGGCCGGGTTCAGCTGCTGACCGGATTGAAATTGTTGTGGTTGTGCACCAGGAAAGCCGGTTTGCAAGGGATACTGAAATCCGGGCTGGCCCCACTGGGACATGGTGGAAGGTGCACTGAGAGCAGATGGGCAGTAGATGCGGGTTAATGGCGTACTTGAGCACCGCGTTGGCGTAAGCGGCTCCCGACACTCTCGTTGCTGGGCTCGGCGATGATGGAATTTGAAGAATCCTGCAGATAACGTCTGTTGGTTTCAAGCGGCGATTCTAATAAATAAGTCTATATTAGGACTTGTCAAAAATAATGACCTCACTCCTGCCCGATCCAGCGATGAATCTGTGCCAAATAGCACTCTTGGTGCTGTAAGGGCACAAAATCGAGCAGCGAGTACTCGAATTCTGTTCTAGGCTCTGAATTCCATTCAGGAACGAGGTATCCAATGCCTGTGATTCAGCTTATGTGGAGTGGCAGGATCAAATGGCTCCCAGCCAATGGCAAGCCTGCAAGTAAACACTCAAGGGCAACCCCTTGATTAATACGGTAAGACAGCAATATGTCAGGATGGCTGAAACTTGAAAGGAAGCATTCTGACTCTTGCAGGACCCTTCTCCCAGGATCGACATCGCTGGCACGAGGATGGCCGCCCTTAGCCAGATGAGTTGTCCGATAGGCTCCAGTGTCCGACGATCGGCTTAGGTAGTCCTCGCCGTTCGTGTGTACCAGGCCTGCCACGAGGTCACCCTTCCTAAGGTACTTTGATGATCACAGTTGATTAAGTACTGGCGATCGTCCAATACTGCCGAGTTGCGCACGGTGAGTGCATGTCCCCGTTTCACGGTGCACTTTCACCTCTTTAGGAGCGCTACGGTCTGTGAAGTCATCTACACAACTTTCAGCTACTTGGCCTCCGACCATGATCGTGGCTTTACCTGTGGCTTCTCGGAAGCATATGGCAGGGTTAGATTGTCCCCTTCCCCTGGTTTACCCTATTTCTTTTCTTGAGATATCCCTCTGCCAACCGCAGGAGCCATAACCACTGGCATATGCAGCTAGTTGAAAAACCCCGTCAGAGTGATTTCCAGTTTCTCCAATAGACGTATTCTTCTCCAGAACTAGCCTCGAAGGCCGTCGATAGGGACATGTTCTCACGACTCGGGAAGGATCAAATACAAAGCGCGAAGGTACATCAACTTCACAAGGCAGTCATAATCTATCACATCGTACTGTTCACCGTCATACTGTTCACCGTGATTACATCGTTATTGTGGGGTTTGCGACGATGGTGGGCGCTGTGCGTCTTGCTACTGTGTTCTTGCCGCAACGACTCGATGTAGACAAACGTGAGGATGACGTGATCCAGCATCGGGACGACCTTGGGAGAGATATCGAGGTACGCTGGATGAGACGGCTTGAAAATCCCAAGATTTTTTTGGTGGAACCGGGCGAGCTCAGTATCCGATCCAGCGGGCTTCAACTGTTCATGAACGCATCGAACATAGATAAATCGACAGTCCAACGCATGTATATGCCCCAATCGAGCCGTTCGAAGCAAAATCGGATCAAGGACGTACCCAGCAATGTGTCGATTCGAGCTTCCACTTGTACGTCCGCCGGTTAGGACCTACAAAATAGCGATCGCTGGCGGTAGTCATTCGAGTTCAGTGCGTCGCCACTCAGAGTCGACGTTTGTGAGGACCTACGTGTTCCAAACCCGCTTTTCGAGCATCGCGTCCGCGGGCATCACCTTGCCATCGAACCGGAGCACCGTCTCTTTCAACCGATGCCATTCGATGACGCCCATCGTTTCCGGAACGCCGTTTGAGCCGCTCCAGCGGTACTTGGTGATCGTGGTCACTTTCTTGGGCGCTGGGGGTGTGGAGACGGTATAGTGAACGAAGCCTCGCTCGTCAGAGATGTCCGTGTTCATGTGGTTCGTGGTGCTGAGCATGAGGCGCATGCCGGCGGTCGATGGTCACGGTGGAAGGGAAAGTGGCGAAACAAAGGCTTGGGAGAATCTCTGTCGGTGGGCCAGGCACGGCAGTTATAACGAATCGGACGGACCAAAACAGGCTGAGCGGAAATATTCAGCGGTTGCGTACCAGCCTGTGTTTTGCCGGTCACCCGGCAAGCCAACCTGAAACAAGCATTCCAGGTACGAAGTTCAAGGCATCAGGTTGCGCTGCCAATTTGGGCTGCCGTGGCCGTGATGGGTTCCAGTGTGTGCCGTGGGGCCTTGAGGAACGAACTTTGAAGGATAAGCACAAAGTTTGTTAACCAATCCACAACAAGGTAAGCGGGTCGTGTGCTATAAACTACAGCCATGCCATTTCCACACGACACTCATTACATGTAAATCTCGTGCGTTATACGAGGCCACAGCACAAACAGGGAAGACTTCGATCACACATTGATTTGCACCTCCAGTCGCGGATGGGCCGCCCACATGACCAAACCACAAGTACTCTGTGCACCATTGCAAGACCACGTCAGCTATCCACAGCATCGTCTTTGAGCCACGATGGGATCGTGGGGCTCGTCGAGTTCACAGCGTGTTTAAACTTGAACGGACCCAGCGCCACGTCTGATTGATGTCGCTCTCGACGCAACGACTCGGCATAGACATAAGTCAGTATGACATGATCCAACATGGGCACCACTTTTGAAGAAACTTCGAGATAGGGCGGATGAGATTGTTTTCTTATTCCGAAGTTCCTCTTGTGAAACCTCGCCAGTGGGGCGTTCGATTCCGCTAGTTTCATCTGGTGTTTTGGGTGAGGACGGTCCTGATGCGCTAGCAAAACTCGCAGGGGAGAAAAACATGTAGCTACATACCCAACAGTGCGTTGGTTCGAGTTTCCATTTGTAAGAACGCTTGTCGGGCCCCATAAAATAGCGCCCACTGGTCGTCGACTATGCGTCAATCATATACGAATAAGAGGCCCATGGAACAAGACGTACGTGCACCATCGACGTGTCCCAAGCATGGTGTCCGCTTTGATCTCGTCCCCATTGAATCGAATGAGCGTCTCCTTGACCATGTGCCACTCGATTGTCCCCATCGTCTCGGAGACGCTGCTTGACCCACTCCAGCGGTGTTTGATGATTGTGGTTATCCGTTTTCCCCCCAAAGGCGTCGACACGGAGTAGAGGACGCGACCTTTCTCGTCAGAGATGTCGGTGTTCGTGTAATCGGGGGTACTGAAGACAAGGAACATCTTCCAGGCCAGGCAGTAGTGAAAAGGATGAGTAGATCAGCGATGGAATCGATCCAAGCGCTTGTTCGTCGTAGTTTGGATCGTAAATGTCACCGGTGCTGCGCCCAAACACACGGGAAGACACCATGTTATCATCTGAGCCGACATCTCAGTTGTCAAATTCGAACATGACCCAAAATGATTCGGGCGGATTCCTCCGCTGTGGGACCGTTGGCAGCGCTTGGGCCGAGTCCATCAGTGTCAGTGGTGGCTCGTGCAAGCGATGAGCGAGTTGGCTCTTGAGTGTAGATACGGGGGTGGAATAAGAACGCACAAAGTCGATTATGCAAGTCTCGACTCGGGTTTTGATTCCGTCGGTGGCGCCTACCCTCAGCCGATGACCGCTACTAGCCGGTTACAAAATAGCAGCTGTGCACAGCAAGTACCCTGGTCTTGCACTCTCGTCGGTAAGGTCGACCTCTCCCCAAGATCAGAGACCACGCATGTGGTCAACTCCCACAGGTGATCCGCCCCTGGGAAGGAGTACAACGAAAGGACAGCAAGCACATCGGAAGCACCGCGTTCGCACTCCAGAGGCATCGGTCTCGTCCGAGGACCAATTCGCTCCAGATTCCACGAAGCCCGGTCCATACCGTGGCTTAGGCCACGTCACATAATTCTACTTTGCACGTCGTGAGAGCCCAGCTGTCAATATGAAAATTTTCGCACAAATACGTGCCCAGGCACGATCCTGTTGCCGCTCATGGATTGGTCTATCTCTGCTACCCAGTTGGCCGTGCTGGGTTCACTCGTGATCCTGGTTGTGCATGCTATCCGACGATACGTCCTCGATTCCATCGAGCGGAAGGGGTATCCGCTTCCTCCTGGTCCTACCCTGTCCCGTTCTTGGGAAGTGCTCTTTCCATCAACGCCAAGGAACCCTGGTTGACGTATACGAAATGGCGGAGAACGTATGGTGAAGTGGGAAGACTTTGACCGGTACTCATGGGTTTCACGCGATGTCATGCACATTCGACTTTTGGATACCGACATGATCGTGTTGAGCTCGTCATCAGCTGCAACAGGTCTGCTTGACAAGCGATCGTGGATATATTCCGATCGTCTATACATTGCAACCGCCAGGCTATGAGTGGTACACGTTCTCAAGTTCCCGTTCAGCTCACCCCCTGTCCTCGGATGTTCGAGGTGACGAGTCATTTCCATTAGATACAGACACGGTTGCGATTTCTCCCTCGCGCCTTACGGTGAACATTGGAGGTTGCGTCGGCGGATATTCCACCAGACATTCCGTGCCGATGCTGCCCTCAAATTTCGTCCGATGCAACTCCACGGAGCCTGCCGAATGATTCTGAATATCATTGAGAACCCTGATGAATAGTACTGCTCCACGTGAGCATCTCTCAACTCGCTCGTCTGAGACTAATCTTGGCCTATTCTAGATTCTCTGCTGCCGTAGCCATGTTGTGCGTCTACGACTACGAGCCAATGCCTCGGGATGACTCTATGGTATCGATGATGGAGAACTTTGCCCGATTGTCTGTGCCAGCATTGACGATCGAGAAGGCGCTTCTCCCCAGAGTTTTTCCGTTTTGTATGAGTATCCTGACAAACTTGAAGACTTACTTTCACTGACATCCGTCTGAAAAGTGCCGTACATTCCAGACTGGCTTCCTGGCTCCTCGCTCAAGCGTGAGGCGAGGGCAGCTACCATGTTGAAGGATACAGCGATGGAGACTACATCTCAGTATGCTCGGAAGCGCATGGTGAGTGCCCGGTATTTCACAAGAAAGGCAGGGTGGCATCCCTGCTACAGGAATCACAAGACAACGTGAAAGAAACTATGGTATCCGAGCATGTCAATCGTATGGACCATGCATGTCGTGCCGAATATGAGGTGGCTCTGAAACATGCGTCCATGACGGCCTTCTTTGGTGAGATGTCGGACGTAGATCGGAGATAGTCGAAGCTTACTGCTAATGTGCGTAGGATCCACAGGCACGGTTTGTAGCATGCGCTGCCGGATAGATGTATCGTTCATCAAAGGTTCAGACGTCGTCAACAATCATGACGTTTACACTCGCGATGGTCAAGAACCCCCGGGTATGGAAACGCGCTCAAGCAGAAATTGATGCCGCGGTTGGGATTGATAGACTCCCCGGGTTTGATGACACAGTCACTGCCATATATTGATGCAGTCATGCGAGAAATGTACAGATGAAAACCAATCGGTCCGTTGAGTATATGCTTCGATTTATTTTCTTGAACGATTCCTCAGCATCTTGAAGATCCGCGTGCTACCACGAAGAGTGACGTGTACAAAGATTTCTATATCCCTAAAGGTACATGCATGGGTATATATGAAGGAAAGCAATCTAATCTTGCTGACATTTATGACAAGAGCAACTGTCTTTGTGAATGTTTGGTGTGTATTTTGGCGGTCGTCGAGACAGGGCATTCTCACAACGCCCTACAGGGCGATGATGCAAGACGAGGATCGTTATCCTAGTCCAGAGACATTCCTCCCTGAACGGTTCTTGGACGCACAAGGGCGGTTGACCGAGGATGATCCCGCTGAGATCATATTTGGATTTGGAAGGCGCATGTGCCCAGGTAAGCCAGTGTGCTTTTTTCCAGGTGTGCCGCAGGGTGACGCAACTGGGCGCGCGCCCGCATAGGCCGGTATACTGCGGACACGTCCGTCTGGAGCGCTATCGCAACTATGTTGGCCACTCTCAAATTTAACGCTGCCAAGGACAAGGACGGTAATGATGTTGCCTGCGATGCAACATTCACAACTGGAATCACATGGTCAGTCCTCACAACTATTTAATACTCTGTCCACTGATAAGTTCTTTCTTTTCTTTTTAAAAGCCACCCGATGAAATTTCCTTGCCGCCTCACTCCGCGCACACGTCACCATGGAGGTTCTCGAAGATATTTTCGCTTGGTGGCGGCAAATATCGATTGCTATTAGTCCAGTCTATTCAACCCATGTGCAACCTGTATTATAGATTTTGTGTTTTACCTTTTGAATTGCTTACACCGCTCATCTGGACTGGACTGCCTGGGATCGAGTGCGCAACTTAGGGCCATAGGAAATGGCCATCTTTCAGCTCAGTGTTGCCGCGAGTGTCTTGGCCCGGTCGGACCGTTGGACGGCAACGATTGAACTTTGCGTCTCATGATCGCTAGGTTCTTGCCTGCCCTAAATTCACCGTGATGCAGCGAGGCAATATCTCGAGCCTTGTGCGCGTCTGAGTTTCAGCTCCCATCACCATCTCCTCCTCCTCCCCGTCCCCCTCCTGAAGCATTAACTTGCTTCTTCCGCGTGCCCGCTCCTCGTCCTTTCAGCTCGATGGCTTCCCAGCCCTCCCAGCAATACGCGTGTAAGCATGATCTGAGCCACGAGATCAACCTTTCTCACCTCTTCGTGGGCCTTTTCCAGTCCGCGCTCAAAAGAGCCTTGGTCTCGTCGGTGGGACGCCAGATTACATTCCCCTTACTGGCCTCGTCGGTCCCGATGTCCCAGCTCGCACCTACCACTACAGCAGCGATGGAAGGCTCTTCGCTTATGCCCTTCCCAACGTGTACGTGCTGCCTCGTGTCCCTTCGCCCAGTCCGTTAATGCTATTTATGTCCCTCTGGATATAGTGTTCGTATCTTCCAGGCAGAGGGTGCAAAGCTACTACAGGAACTGAGGCTTCCCAATACCATCGAGCTCCGGTTCTCCCCCCGCGGAACCTACATCTCCACCTGGGAGCGTCCTGGTACGTACAAGAGCACCACATCCCTTCCTCGTGTTTATCACGCCACATGATAATCAAATTTTCATATCCTTTCCACCTCTAGTCAAGCTCGAGGACGGCGCACAGCACAAGAACCTCCGCGTCTTCTCCGTCTCCACTGGCGAAGAATTGATCGCCTTCACCCAAAAGTCCCAGGAGGGCTGGGACCTTCAGTATACCATCTCGGAATCGCATGCCGTCCGTCTCGTCTCGCAGGAAGTACAAGTCTTCCGCCCTGCCGAATGGGGTAAGGGTGTGGTGGATAAACTGAGAGCCGAAGGTGCCTCGATGGTATCACTTAGTCCTGGGTTGAATCCATCCGTCGCGGTATTTGTTGCAGAGAAAAAGGTTTGGATAGGAGTACTTCTGAGTACACACGTCTGATGCGCTGACGAACGACAGGGTGCCCCTGCCAGCGTCAAGATATACGGACTTCTTGCTCTTTCTAGTGTGCCGACGTGTTCCAAGATCTTTTACAAGGCTGATCGGGCCCAGATCAAGTGGAACGACCTTGGAACGCTAGCCCTGGTCGTAACCCAGACCGAGGTCGACAACTCTAACATGAGTTACTATGGCGAGACATCCATGTATCTTCTCAGCGCAGCTGGTAATTTCGATTGTCGCGTCAACCTTGATAAGGAGGGACCCATTCATGATGTCGCATGGCGTCCAGACAGCAAAGAGTTTGGGGTGGTATACGGTTGTAAGTGGCCTCACTGCTCGTCCTCGTTGTTACCTCAAATATTTTCGCGATAGACATGCCCGCTAAAACTATGCTCTTCAATCAACGTGTTCGCACGGTCCATGATTTTGGTTCAGCACCCCACAATACTATCTCGTACAATCCCCAGGGTCGTCTCCTCTTCCTCGCTGGATTCGGTAACCTGGCAGGAAAAATCGACGTGTTTGACCGGCCCACGCTTAAAAAGATTTGCACGATCGATGCGCCGAACACGTCCTATTGTTCTTGGTCTCCCGACGGACGTTTTCTTCTGACTGCGACACTCTCTCCTCGTCTACGCGTCGACAACGGGATTAAGATTTGGCACGCGACTGGACCGCTTGTCCACGTGCAGGCCGTCGAGGAACTGTATCAAGCCAGCTGGCGTCCTATCCTTATCGACCAAATACCACCTTTTGGGCAGGCTATTCCGCCCGCACCCCAACCCTCTGCAAGCGTTGTGGCACTCGCGGCCAAGCCGGTGGCTGCGAAACCAGCCGGTGCCTATCGGCCTCCTGGTGCACGCGGACTTGCCACGCCCGCGATTTACAAACGTGAGGACGAGGGCGGGGCACCGCGGGTACCCACAGGAAGTGGTACGGTGAATGGGAACGCGACACCGCCCCGGGGCTATA
This sequence comes from Boletellus ananiceps, assembly GCA_038089975.1. Taxonomy (NCBI): domain Eukaryota; kingdom Fungi; phylum Basidiomycota; class Agaricomycetes; order Boletales; family Boletaceae; genus Boletellus; species Boletellus ananiceps. The sequence goes on along the minus strand of JBBPLV010000312.1, from coordinate 6,770 downwards.
ACCGAAGCCCGAACCCACCTGGGAGTGCGCCGAACGGGAACGGTCAAGCGGGGCGAAGACACGTGCCCGGTGCTGCGCCGCGAACGCCACCGCCCACGGGCGATCAAGGGCAAGGACAGGGACAAGACAAGAAACGGAAGAAGAAGGAGAAAGAGAAGAAGGGTGACAAGGGTGAGGGGTCGGGTACGGTGACACCCATTGGGGGTGGGTCTGCACGACCGTCGTTGGACATTCTGACGAACGGGTTTGGAACGGGGAATGGTGTCGATGATGGGACGGGGGTGGAACCTGCGGTGACTTCCGTGCCTCCTACGCCTGGCGCGGATCAGCTGGACCCTATTGCGAAGAAGGTGCGGAATCTGAACAAGAAGGTGAGTATCGCCTGGTTTCAGCGGAGCTCACACGACATGTCTCATTTCTGCCGTAGCTCAAAGCGATCGAGGAGCTGAAAGAAAAGGCTAAACGGGGCGAGCGTCTTGAAACAACACAGCTCAAGAAGATGGAGGGTGAGGTGGACATTCGGAAGGAGTTGGCTAGTCTCGAAGCCACGGGATGATCTCCTCCCATCTTCACCTACGTCGCTATTCCGTCACAATCTCGCGGTCATGTAGCGCTTCCTTTTCTCTTTTCCGAATCTATGGGTCGTTGGGCCACGCGTTGTTTCCAGGAACTGATCACGCCATGCCATTTTCTTGTCAGCAGATTCCAGAACGTCGTGAATGCATCGGGTAATGTCATTCCATAAAGAATACGCACAAGCACAGACAAAGCATCAATATTAATTATGCAATCGCATACATACTGACCTCCCACTCTGGCTGATCATGACTTGAGCAACCACGGTTTGTTGGCGAGCGTCCAATCATCAATGATTTTCCAAAAGTGAGCCACCACGGACTTGTCTACATGTCTTCGGTGGAGATCGATCTGGAGGAACGGCATGTGACATGAGTCGGCTCGACGCTACGAGGACAAGGGGCTCAGTCACCTTGAGCTCCGTCACGTTCCAATCCTTGATTTTTGCATTGGGAGGATCGTTGGCCCAGGTAAAGTATATCCCCTTGACTGTTATGGCGCGTTGGGGGAACACATACAAATAAGAGAGCCGAAGCGTCAGTTGTCACCCAATCGAGACACGTGGAAATGAGAAAAAAAAACACAAGGGGAAGGACGCACCGTGATGGAACAAGGTTCGGGGCTCGTTCCACTTGTACGGTCGAAATTGCCACGCCTGGCCCGTCGTCATCACACAGACCACCCGCTCCCATGCGTCCGCGCCGAATTTTTGGAGTGCGTCGGTGCTGTCGACGATGAAATATCTCTGGACGGACCCGGACCCAGTTCTGGGCGAGCCGGCGGACGAGGGGGCGGAAGCGGCGTTGACGGAAGAAAAGGCGGCAGAGGAGGCGGTGGGTGGGTCGCGCCGGCGATCGATGTGGAGGAGGTCTTCGGCGCGAGGGTTGCCTGCTGCTGCTGCGCGTTCTCGCGCGGTGGTCGAGGGTTCGAAGCTGGGATGACGACCGTGAGTATTCCATGTGCAGGCAGACACGTGCATAGATAAGGGTTAGTTTGTGAGGTGCAACTTACACTGCTTCTTGCAGGAATCGTTTTACATTGTACATGGTAATCAGCGCAGTGGGTGACGAGGAGATCATGATGATGGGGAACATGTGTTCTGCGTAAAGTGTTGGGAAAAGAGAACGTAGACAGCCAAGGTTGGACGCACTGGCTTTACGTGCTTGCATGGGCAGCCCAGTAGATGGCGCGGGTGCGGGTGCACTCCCTGGTTTGGTGTCCCGTAGCTTCTTCAAGCGTTCGGTGAAGCTTGCATGGAGGGCGGAAAAATTCTGAGCGCACAAAGATCAGCGACGCACGAGGAACCTGAACGAAAGAAGGTCAACGCGAAAACGAGCCTACGTTGGGTTTTGTACCCCGCAGGACCGTACTTCTGTCTCGGAGCTCGACCTCGTTTTGCTTTATTCGCTTAACAATCTCCATGTCTTGCGTGTCTGCGACATAGAGCCGCTTTTGAGGCGAAGTGGTATCGGTGGCATGAGAGTGGGAGGTATGCTTGAGTGTGGAGGAGGGCGCCGTACTCGTCACCCCTGCCCGACGCGGTGGTGTGCCAGGGGGTGTTGTCGATTCTGTCCGCGAGTCCAAGCCGGTAAATCGATACCAGTTTACGCAGGGCGGCCCAGCGAACACGTACCGCTCACCAACGGTCTAATCTGTCCCAAATCCGCGACTTTGCCTTCCAGCCACTCCACAACGCTCTTCCGCTCTGTCACGCTCACGAACCCGACGGTGAGACCGCTCTCGCGCGCTTGTCGCATGTACTCGGCGCCAGGTGCATCCCGAAGTAACCAAGCGAGATAGACGGCCTCGAGGGCGTATACATCGGCGGCAGAAGATGGGTTGGAAATGCCTGGTTTGGTGTAGCGTGTCGGAGCCGACTTTGGGAGGGTAAGGGCGGGGCTGAGGGAGAGGTGGGTTGCTGCGAGGAGATTTGGCGCGGGCTGGCCGTGCGAGAGGTAGGTGATGGGCGCCTTGGATTTGATGGCGTGTCTGAGCGCGAGGAGGGGGTCGCTCGTCTGGTCCATGTTGCGAGCCGTCGAGGACGCTGTCGGCGTGGTCGTCTTCGCCGTCGCCGTCGGTGGACTGGCAGTCGGCTGACTAATCGACCTGCGACGCGTCCACTGATGGCCCGGCGATCAGACCATCAACACGGTCGACCTCTGGTAATGTTCCAGTCCGAACTCCATTTTGCTCATGGCCGCTGACTGATCGACGGAATAAGCTGGGCCCGCTGGGAATGACACGCTGTCAATGTGTGCTCGGCACTGCTGCTCCCTTTGGTCAGGTGGGGCCAACAATGACCCGCCGGTCGTCCAATGGGATTGCTTTCCCTGATCGCGCCCACTTGTCACAACGGTATGCACGGTGTTATATTGCTAGTTCGAGTCATCCGAACACAAACTCTGATAGTATACCAGTTCCGTCGGTCACCTTTCCGGTAACTTTCTCAGGTCATCCCTATCCATCGCTGACCATATCTTCCTCGCTTTGGCCGGCCGATCGACTGCCGTCCCACGCGCGGCTCAAGGATGAAGCCATGTTCATGGTATATAACACGAGAAAATTACCGCAATACGCGCATTGCACACACGAGGGCCTTTCTCTACATCTTGCCAGTTCACTTGAATTCTCGTCGATCCGTGTTTCGTTCTCGGCCATCGCAACGTTGTTCGGTCCCTTATTTGCGTTTGCTGTCTGGTCAGTGTAGTCGCATGGCCCGCCTGGATTTACTCTAATTGGTCAACAGACCTCGTCGCTTTATATTTTGACTTCAGGTTTCATCATTTGGCCGTCACTTCCTCACGCCGGATTGTTTCTCTTTATCGATAGTATGGGTCTCTTACGAGGCCAAAGCCAAGGCCAGGTCCAGAGCGATGCGGCGGGTCAAGTAGAATCTAACGATGGGACGATAAAGAGTGTGCTTGACGGGAATTCACCTCCTCTCCCATCCAACTTATCCTCCTCGGGGTTACAAACACTTCACGACGAGAAGGCGATCTCGGGTATCCAGGATCCGGAAACGGGTTCGGCAAAGCTTACAGGAAAATATGCCAAGTATGCGGGTGAGGCACCAGACGGTGGTCTCAAAGCGTGGAGCGTCATCCTTGCGTGCGTTTTCCGCCGCGTTCCGCATTGCGTGCCGAGTACTGATAGTGATCCGGGTTGTGCTGCAGGACCTGCTTGACGACGTGCTCAACGTTGGTGGTTTTCTGATTTTAGCCGCAGTCTCTTTGTCTAACTTGATATCTTCCTGACATTAAATAGGTTCGGGTACGTGAATGCGTGGGGAGTGAGTGCCAGATGCATCTGCAGCTGGTAGTGACTGATCTGCGCACAGATCTTTCAAACATATTACGAAGAGGTGATGCTCCCTAACTACAGTGCATCGGACATGTACGTTTATAGTCGTTCGTTGCACACTTGGCGTCACTGACATCTTTTGCAGCGCGTGGATCGGTTCTGTGCAGGTATGTCAACATTAGTTCTGTGAGATGGAAATATATCTAATTCCACCCATTTGCGACTCGGAACTTTGACCCGTGACACCACGCCTCCCATGCATCTATCAAAATTTCCCTCAAGTACTCCCTTGTCTTCTTACCGGGACTCGTCACCGGGCGGCTATTCGACATAGGATATTTCAAGATACCATATTTCTTAGCCAGTTGTCTCCTCGTGGTGTGCACTTTCCTGGTTGCAGAATGCAAGACATACTGGCAGTTTTTCTTGGCGCAGGGAGTAGGAGTCGGGGTGAGTAGTTCCATTCCCCACATCTCTTACGGTGTTACATCTTTCTATTGAAGTTGGCGTGTGGTATATTGTTTGGACCGGCGCTCGGAATTGTGTCCCATTGGTTCGTGAAACGAAGGGGCCTGGCAATGGGCACCAACGCTCTCGGATCCTCAATCGGCGGAACAGTGTTCCCAATTGCAGCGCAGAATTTGATCCCCGAGGTTGGGTGTGTTTGCCATTTTCTCGTGTCTTTTCCGAAACTCATCCTGAGTATTCTTAGATTCAAGTGGACTCTACGAATTTTTGGGTTTATACTGATATTCATACTTGGCATTGCCAACTTGGTCAGTGGTCGTTTAACATTCACGCTCGAAAGTCGATGTTGATGTCATATATATAACAGGCGATAGACAGACGGCTCCCGCCTGTAAATGCCAAGGGTGGCCTATTTAATTGGGCCGCACTTAAGAATCCGGCATACGCTGTTTACTGCGTATCGGGCTTAACTACCTTCCTTGGATTGTACACTGGTGAGCCGGGTACCCTTCTCTGCTGCATCCCGTCCAAGGCCTGACGCAAGTTGAATAGTATTAACTTATATACCCATCAGCGCTGTTCAAGTAGGGGTCCCTAGCAATTTTGCATTCTATCTTATCGCTATTGCAAACGGCTCTTCTGGCTTTGGGCGAATTGCGGCTGGGTTCCTTGCGGATCGTGTTGGTGGGTGTTGGCTTGCCGGCCGACATGATGCCGTCGACTCTCGTGCTCACATGCACGGTTAGGTCCACTGAATGTAATGGTTCCGTTTACTATTGTTGCCGCCATCATGACGTTCGTATGGCCGTTTGCGACAAGCAAGGGTGCGCTCGTCGCGATCTCCGTGATATATGGGTATATACGATATAACGCTCATGTCTGCCGTGACGACTCATTAATTTCTTCCTAGTTTCTCTTGCGGGACCTATGTGTCGCTCCTGGCTCTGCCTACTATGGCCATGGGTGCTATGGGTGACGTTGGCCGCCGCACGGGCTTGTTCCTCAGCTTTGCTGCCTTTGGCGCACTCGGTGGGCCCCCAATATCCGGGGCCATCAATTCTGCAACGGGTGGTTTCAAGGATGTCGGCTGGTATGCTGGTAAGGACTTCGAGTCACGTCTGTATTTCACGCTGATGGTGGATCAGGCGGGATTGTACTATTCTCAGTGTGCTTACTACTGTTAACGCGCTATCTCCACCTCGGCAAGTTGATGGGCAAATTCTGAAAGGTTCGGGCATGGCATGAGTACTGCGAGGATAGATGACGCGAGAGGTTAGCAGGGGTCTCTTTTACAGTGACGCATGGATTGCATTACCATAGAACACACAATAACATAGCATGCATAGTACGAATTTCTCGATCGAATACTAGGAGTAAGTAAAACGATAAGATCGTACTGAGTGTAATTCACGATTTTATGACTATGACTGCGGCAGTCCATGTTCCACTGGGGGTTATCGCACTCTCGAGATCTCAAGTTCCAATGTGATTTTTCCTACATACTTGCGGGCACCAAGCTACATATTCATTCATTGGACAAGGATGAGTACAACGAAGCTCCGAGTCGAGGGCGAGGAATGGCTGAAGGCGGAGCTGGAGTGAGGAATTCAGAACAGAGGAGCGTTGGTGGTAGGCTGCCTCACGTGTTTGTCCGCAGATCTTGTGTTGTGGTTACTCGACGCTCGCTACGCTGCAAGTTGCATTGGCCGCTGTGCAGGACCAGGCTGGGAGATGCTGACTGTCCAAGGCTTCCAGGGCGGGCCTGGGCAGTCCAGGTGGCACGTGGCACGGACCGACACCACTGGCACTCCCTCATGCACATTACCACGCCCTTGTCCGCTCGTCCTTGCTCTGGACGTGATAATAGGGTCGTTCAGAGTTGATTTCGACCGTCGATTTGGGGCCGATTTCGAGGTCGATTTCGAAGTCGATTTCGTCGCACTGATCCAAATCGATCGATTTCAGTTCTGTTGGTGGTTTTCGGCCATGCTCGGCACAGTCCTATCGAAGTTTGAAATATCATGACGTGCGCACGCAGTAGCAAGTTTGCGCTTGCCTACTAGTGTTCATCCACGTCCCATCCACCCTCTTCCTGCCTTCAATGGCCCCCAGGCCTTCTGGGAAGACACCTCAGAAAGTCTTGAGTTCAAAAGCCAGCCAGAAAAAGTCAGCCAACAAGGAGAATCCAGGTCTAGCTGACACATAAGATTCTAATGCTGGCGAGATCAAAAATGCACGGATCATCATTTCGTAATGTTTCTTACCAATCCTATATTTAATATATTAATCAAATTGCAGCTGGGGGAAAGAGGAGTTCTTCTACAAGACAGATACTCTACTAACTCTCATTGAAGAGTCTGTAACTTGGCGGGCTGCTTTTGGCTTTGATCTTGGGGGTCTTTCCAATGCAACCCCTACAGGCAAGG
>JBBPLV010000311.1:0-23141 GCA_038089975.1 Boletellus ananiceps | reverse complement strand
CGTCTTCACGAAAGCAGTACGATTTTCTGGGGTTGCTACACTGGTTGAGAAATAGACGCTACCAGCCCAACCTCCGATTGCAATATGTGCAGCAACACCCTTGATTTAGCTGGTGAATCATGAATTCAGTCTCCAGTGCTGTATACGCTTACATGCTCATGTGTTTCCCGAACGAATTCAGGGAGGAGTGGTGGGTCCGACCCGTTCAGAGAAATACTTTTGACGCTCTGCGACGGAACACTGACCAAGCCGTCAAGCGCTTTGTGGAAGTCGAGTAAACTTGAACATCAAGTGGGCTTACGCGAAGGAGTAGATCAGTGTGTTGTAGTTTTCCCACTCGACTTCGGAGAGCGGGAACCCCTCTGTGGCATGCCAACCTGTGTGCCAGGCGGCTTCAACAGAAGGTGGTGCAAGGGAAACCACCTGCTGGAGGAAGGAAAGCACCGTCAGAGAAAACGTCAGTGCGACAAGCATGGGCTAATTCCAAGAGCTGACTCGAGTGTCTGCTGCTCAAAAACTCGGCCTCTCTAAAACCACAAGCGAGACGAAACAAATTGTACGTACAAGTGGGACTCCAGGCACCGCTGATGGAAAAATGCCTTTACTCTTCCACAAGTTATCGTGATTACGAGCCTATTGGGAGGCCTGGACAGGCGAAGCTTGCCCAGGGTGGGCTCCGTGTGCGAGAGAGGCCGACCTGGGCTGTTGGACCTGTATGCTGCGTCCGTCGGACGCCCCTCTCCGAGGATCGGGGCCGCGCTAGGCCTGTTGACCAGGACAGTACGTGCAGGGACAGGCAAAGGAGCGGGTGGGAGATGCGGTTTCGAGCCTGCGAAAGCTCTCATCAGGGGGCTCGACCGCTACCCCGACCGCTGCCCCTCCAGGGCCGTTTGGGTGGACTACCAGCCGTAATAGTCAAAGGGAGTACAAAGGTGCGGGGTGCGCGACCCTTCGAGAGGCTGGTGACGTAGGGATGGGCACTTTGGCATCCCCTTGCGGTACGGTGGCGAAACTAGTCGCCACCGAGTCCTGTCTCTCGCCATGCACAAAGGCATTCGACGGATTGCTGTTATCGCACAGCAGTAGCTTAGATAACAGAGAGGGCTAATGTCACAAAGACATAAGATCTCATGTGATATCATATCAGGCGATGCTTTTGACCACGGTGATGCGGCTAGTTGCTTACAAACACATTCAAATTGCAAATGTACTAACTGTGATCACCTACATGCTGCTATAGTCTCTCTTTTGCGACAATCTTGGTGGGATATGATGCATGCCACCTCAAAGTATGAACAAAGTACCGTTTCTTTCGCCATTTACGAGAGGCTTGTCAGTCTGGGGGTGTCCAAGGTCTATCATTCATCACGTCGAGGCAACGTCATCTATTGACAATACGTCACTCATTCCTCCCAGACCTGCAAAATCAGACGTGTGACAGATATATTTCTTTTACATACGGTCGAAGTCAACTCCTTTGCAAGGCACCCGGGTATGCAACCGCTGTGCGTATCGCACGAAGAGAAAATAAGGTACCAGAATGAAACCAACTCAGGCTGCATCTCCAGATAAACAACAGCATGGGTCGTCTAAAGCCGCTCAATATCCGACTGCACCCCTGATAGAATCAAGAAGAACGTCTTGGTAGTCCCCGCCAGCTTCCCACATTGCAAACCCTCTCAGTCCGGCCGCCTTGATGTAGTTGCCCTTGGCGGCGAACGACCGAGCGTCGTCGAAAGAGACCATGACCTCGGATGTCTTGTTATAAACGTATGGCTGAAACCGATTGTCAATTCGAAAGTACCATGATATCCGAATGAAGATATCACTCAACCGTTTGGCTGCAATCGTCGTAACGATAGTAGATTCCTGGCGCAGGGTCTCCTTTCTCGGTTAGAAATCCGCCAGCAACGAGACCCCACAAGTTGAAGGAGCCGCCAGGTCCTTCGTAAATTCCACAGACATCGACGCCACCGGCATCATCCCATGCGTCTCCAGGCGGCTGGTTCGCGGCGTTGAACTTTGGATATGCAACCAGTTGAGCCTGCAAGTTGCTGACGAATGCATCGGAAGGGCGGACGCTAAATGAGTGACCATAAGAAGGGACACCGAGCACGATCTGATTGACTGGCATGCCAGCAGCATTCCAAGCGTCGACAGCAGAGACGGCCGAACCGCGCTGGTCTGCGGGAGGAGCACATGTGTCGGTCAGAGGAGCATTAGGACCGACACCCGAAGACCAGGAGCCCCAAACGTCGTAATTCATGATCGCAATATAGTCCAGGACTCCAGCAAATGGGGCTACGTTTGTGGAGGGATTTCCAGAGGCATCGCGGAATGGGGTAATCGCAGTCGCCGCAGAGAGTGTCAAGTTGGCTCCGACGGGGGTCGCGCGAAGTTCTTGAAGGAAGGCGAAAAAGTTTTGTGTGTCACTCGCATTAAAAGCGTTGCACCCTACACCCTGCTGATTTGGATACTCCCAGCTGGTAGAACAGGGTTCAACGTCATTCAAACGAGACAATGTTCGGACGTACTCAAAGTTGATGCCGTCCAGATGATATTGTTCTGCGAAATCGGCAACGATCTTCACAAAAGCGGTACGGCTTTCTGGGGTCGCTACGTTGGACGAGAACCAGAGGCCGCCAGTCCAACCTCCAATTGCAATATGTGCAGCGACACCCTTGCCTTGCCAGTTAGCATCACTCTAACACGACCGTATATACTCACGTGCTTGTGTGCTTCACTGACTAACTCAAGGAGGAGTACCGGATCAGATCCATCCAAAGAGAGGCTTCCACCCGACGTCGTGACACTGCTCAAGAGTAGTCAACCAGGTCGGGGTGGATAGGATCAAATCGACTCACGCAAAAGAATAGATCATCGTATTGTATTTGTCCCAGCTAACGGCAGAGAGCGGGAAACCGTCCGTGGCATGCCATGCAGCGTACCAGGCAGCTGTGACGGGTCCGCTTTTGTGCGGAGGCAAGGCAAGAGAAGTCACCCGCTGGAGGAAGAGCAGCACCGTGATGAAGAGAAGAGGAAGAAGAGACATTGCTGGTCACCTGGATTCGCAATGCAACCGCATGCTTCTTATATTGGCTCGCTATTCGCATTTCGGAAGGGATACGAATACGAACCAGAACACTTCAGAATTGGTCGGGTGGACGATTCAGAAGGACAATGGCACATGATATGTACCCGCTAGATGGGAGGATCCGGGAAGACTTGGTTTGCGTCTCAGGTCCCTTGCTGACCGATATTTGTGAACAACTTTAATTTATCCTATGATCTGCTGGGTGCACAAAAACGAATTCGCGAGACGCAGATGAAGCTGAAATGAGATCGTCAGATCGAAGTATGATAGCATTTCAATTTGCGAAATCACTCAACAATGTGACCGAAGACGCCACAACATCAACATCCACCTTCTATCTGGAACTGAGTAACCCTTTTGCAACGACTGGTCATCGTCAACGAGCTGAGTGTATCACCGGGTCATACAGGGCAGGGAGAAAATTTAGTCTTGGAGCCACTACTGAGAAGATGCATCGGATGGCGGAACGATGAACGTTGACTGTCAGAAGGGATACCGAATACAACATGATGAGCTGGAATCCCGGTATCGGGTCGAGTTTTGACAGCGCCGCCCGCAAAGCCCTACTCGTCAGCAGGGGCAAGACACATGCTGTTCGAATGGGAGTGGATTCAACGGTAGATGCACGATCTCAAGTATCGAATATTATAATATAGTCGAAGGCCTCTGGAGAATTGATTACATTGGTGAGTGAGAGGTGCGGGGAACGAGTTGACCAGTCACCGCAGAGAGCGTCAACCAAGGTGTCATTGCAATCTATGCGGCAGTATGGTGTTGGTTCTAAGGAGATTCTAAACAAGTGAGCGCCCACCGAATGTGGACTCTCGGGAGATAATTGGCAGACGTACACGAATCTTGCGGGTCGTACCGCACTGCAGACTCTGACAGCCTGCACAAAGGCGATGCGATTTCCAGGTGTGCGGCTACGTCAGCTGAAAAACAGCGCACAGTCCGCCCGACCTCCAACCTCGACGTGTACAACAGCATCCCTTTTGTCACGAGTAGGCTTCCCGCATGATACCAGGCAGCCGCGACGAGATCCTCAGCGTCGAATGGAAGGGGCATGATTCTGATCACGTGTTTTAGCGCACGGACCAATCTAAAAAAGTATATAGTCCATGCTCGTTCATTTCAGATCCCCAGAACATACTCAGCTAGGATCTATTTTATAGAAACTAACTCGAGTCTCGCATGTTTACACATGCCGCATCCTTCAAATCCATTCGATGACATCCGCGCTCGCTCGTTTGACAGAGAACATGGCCTCTCGGGGTCTCGAGGACGTTTGGTTCTGCGCTCGCCGGGCTGCTTGCAGTCCCGTGAACCAGAGCCAGCGAGTGGAGCGTCTGTCTGATGGATTCTCGTAGATGGTCTGCTGTATCTGCTGATGTAATAAATGGCATGGCTTGATTGTGTTATGATTGGCTAGTCGAAGCATCACATTCAAATTCGCCGCTTCTGTCGGTTGATTGTCGATTCACGTGACCGCGTCTTGGTTCGTGTTCACTCCGAACTTGCCTTGACGGTGAGCAACCACGAGATGCTCAGTGCACGGCCTGCTGGTCTGCCTCTCGACGCCGACAGAGGCATCTCCACCAGAACTCCAGCACATGCACTCGCCAAGACCCGCAATGTCCTCCAGGAAAACGCGGTCCGCAATGCCCCCACGACCGTCGTCGGCAAAGGCAGGAAGGTGGTACAGAGCACTCCACTGCAGTCAAAGACCCTCCGTAAGTGTGCTTCTATGCCACTTGCGGTTAAACCTGACATTCTCCAACAGAAACGGACCGTGCGTCGAAAGACCCCCTTGGCAAACAGGTGGGTCCTTCTAAGCCAAAGGACACGCCTGCCGTTCGTCCCCTCGGCGACAAGACACCGTTTCCGAATCGCACCGCCAACCAACTGCCTCCCACTGGCGCAAAGATCGCCCAGCCCGCCTTACACGATGCTTCACTTCGCTCGACCTCTGCACGCAAACACGACCGCTTGCCCCGTAGCTCAGGCAAGGCCTTTGAGACCCCCATCACTAATGGTAAACACTGGGACGTAAGCGACATCGAAATTGAAGTCGATACGCCCACCGTGAATCAGTCAATTGAAGAAGAGAATTACGATGAAATCGAGTACATGCCACCAAAGGTTGAGGGTAGGTGCTCGTGACCAAACCCAATCCCTCGGGAGTTCACGACTACCCAGACATTCCGTATGAACCTCCCTTTGAAATGCCAAACTATAGGGAAGTCGGCAAAACCCTGATTGCCCTCATACGCTCGTATACCCTCGAGGATGATCCACCCAGCAGCAACATCACCTTCACCGCTGATGCATCTGAAAGTAATTTCTTCGTGCCGCCCGTTCTTCCACAAGAAGAGATTGGTGAGTGTCCACTGGCAGGTTCCCTCATGTCTATTGAATTCTTGTGGTTGCTGCGCGCAGAGGACGACAGTCCCTTTGCGCGACCTAAGCCCGAGCCACAGTCTAAGCCACAGCCCCCGACGACTCTGAAGCAAAGATCTGCTACAATCAGCAAGCCCACACCACGTCTAGCAGCGCAACGAACCACACCGACCACGCACGCAATCACTCCCGCATACTCCCGGGTGCCTCCCGCCGTCCGACGACCTCTACCCGCGTCGAACGCTCGCTCGCCAACGACCGTGGCACGCAAGTCCGTCTCTCAGCCCGTGTCCCGCGCCCCCACATCTCAATCCACGGTGCGAGCACCCGTCTCGAGAGCCACCACGCGTGCACCGTCGGTCGCACGTTCGACCCCTCTCGTGCGCGCCAGTGCCGCTCAGCCTTGCCGTGCTACACCTGTCTCACGGCCTACGACACGGCCTCGGGCGCGCACGACTGTGCCCGCCAAGAGCAATACTCTGGGCACAGGCCAACAATCCAGTGCGATACCTGCCACGGTAAAGACCGTCTTTCCCCGGTCCGATGCCCCGCCAAGCACCGGACGTCCTCGGTCTGGCACGATCACCAAGGCCGAGTTTGAGGCCAACACGCACTTGGCCATCCACATAAGAAACAATAGCTTGGAAGATGTGAAGAAGGACCTCGAGGGCCTAGTCGTGTTCGAGGACGCGTTTGACGAGGACGACGGGTTCCGGTTCGAAGTGTGAAGCGTAGCAAGGAATCAGTGGAGAGGATAGGTGGGATTTAGGGTCATGGGTGATAACAGGTGACGATGCCCTTCTCGTTTTGATAGCATTTTTTCCCCTCGCATTTGTGCACATCAAGATTGTTCCAAGGACTGTGATGCAGTATTGATAGCATGTGGCATGGGGTGGCCAAAGATTGTTTGATAGTAGGAAATGGATCGGGGTTAAGTGATCACAAGCCACATCAGGGCATGGTGTCCTATCCCCAAACCCTGACCCTATGATATATCCACTAACCGTCTCATCAGTTCCACTAATATAGTTACACGCATGCAGGTAGGAGGTGCGTGTCCACGATACGCTACAGCAAAAAGAGGTCGCGCGCCACAGCGAGAGAGCTTAGGAACCCAGTGTCCCACTCGGGGTCGTCGTCTTGTGCCCGCGTCGCCCCCTGCCCCGTCGTCGACACCTTGTACCTCAGGAAATCCCGTGCCGACTCCGCCACAAGCCGCGCTTCGGGACGGTGTGCCCAAAGGCTCTCGATAAACGCCCAGATGTCGTCATCTAGGCCGAGCGCGTGCGCTCGTGGCTCGGTCGGCCGGTGGGGCCTGCGCCCGCTAAGCAGGATCTGGCTGCGCACGGTGGGGATGTTGCCCTGAAAGGGCGGCCCACCCGTGTACATCTCGTACGTGATGCAGCCAAACGCAAACATGTCGCTCCGCCGGCGATCGAGTCGGGCGAGCAGTGCTGCTCCGTCTGGATCCTCCCAGACCGAGACGAGCTCAGGCGCCATGTACCCCGCAGTGCCGTAGACACCATGGACGGTCGTGGCCACCGACACCTGCGTGTCGTGAATGGTCGCAAGCCCAAAGTCGGCGAGACACGCCCGTCCTGTTGCGGTGACAAAGATGTTCAGCTACACGAGTGTCATGAGCCGTGCGTGAGATCCGAAGAGGCCCGAGATGCCTTACACTTTTGAGGTCTCCATGAACGATGGTGGGTTGCATGGCATGCAAGTACTCCAACCCGATTGCAGCGTCGAGTAACTAGTCAGTGTATCAGCCAATGTGTCTTTCGCTGGCGTGTATGGCGCACCAAGGGCAAACGTGGTGCATCGGGGTGATTAGATAGATAAACACTCAAGTTCCCATTTGTCATCCATGGAGAGATTAGGCAAGTCCTGTGTACTCCACCGTCGTCGACATTGGTGACACCATAAAACGGGAGGCAGTTCCTATGATGTACGTTCCTCCAGACGACAGCCTCTTGGCAGAAATCCTGGTCACATCAAACATCAGCAACCAGATCGTTGTACACGAAGCGCCTTGCCTTTAAATAGTCGTCCGATGAGCGGCCCGCCGTCTGCAACTCCTTCAATGCAACGACCCTCCCAGACAGCTCCCCACGAAATATTGCACCAAAGCCACCTCGATCCCCGGTACTGACAATTTGACCAACTCCCGTGATGTTCAACGATCGAGGGTATAGGCGAGACTTCCTAGATAACCTTACAACCGCGTCTAAAAATCGGCGCTTGTACCATTCATCGAGATGATCAGATTTTAGATCAATCAACTGCTCCGAGTGTCAATTCTACCAGGATGTTGACACAAAGGTGAGTCTCGCCTCCTGCAGCAGATCCAAGATCGCCTGCGCCTGGCTGTCTCTCATGGCGTAGAATGATTGTATGTGACTGTGATCAGTGGAATAGATGATCAACAGTGCAGCCAGACCGTGGATATCCAAGTAGTGGAGCCTTGCGCTGTCCAACAGTTGTTGGTTGCAGTTGTGATGCGACACCTGGGACTTTAAACACGATCACAGAATAGGCCATGTGGATCGAAATGAAGGCGTTACCTGTTCGAGAACGTTGGCGAGGTCCGTTTTGATAGTCTGATAGTTGATGAGACACCATTCCTCTTCTTTGTCGATCCATTCCTGCGTCATGAGCAGAAAGGAGTCCAACAAGCTTCAAAGAGGATAGCAAGACCGCCGCGTATAACATGATTAAATCTTGAAGCGTACCTGGGCTTGTCCACCGCGCATAATTTCAAATGTGTAAAGATGTAAGCGCTCAAACACTACACTGGCATCAGAACAAACCAGTGGTATGGAACATCCCACTCACGGCAAACACGGGCAGCTTCCGAATGAGGTCATGACACGTCTCCCGGTCATTAGTTGGCAGCTCCTGGAACTCGGTCACGAATTCTCGGATGTCATACTTGGTCGCTTTCTGAAGCGAACGGGCAGCGGTACGAGGCTGATCCGAGCGATCGACGCGGAACGAAGACACGTCGTCCGCAGTGACATAGCGAGTGTTCTCGGTGACGGCAAACTTGTTCTGCTTCTGCCACGCCGAAAACGTCGTGCTCATTTTATCCGAGTTGGTGACGGTACCCTGAAGGGTAGTATCGGAGGAAGCGGACATGCGAGAAGGGGGTTTGGATGTGGCAGAGGCCTGGACTGAACGCGGCTGAAGGTACGTTCCATAATAAAGATTGTAGAGTTTGTGAGCCGAGTTCACGTCCTGCACACTGGGGACGGCGTGCTTTTCCAGTATATGGGGTTGGTATTCGCTCTGTGGAAAATCCTTGTTGCAATAGATGCAACGGATAGTGGCCATTTTCTCGAGGTGACACGGGTATATGCGGAGCAGATGTACGAGGAGCGTGAGGCTGGTTGACGGAGGCTGTGATGAACGATCCAGCCCTCGTCAAGCAACACACTCACATTGCGTCCTGATGATCAAATCGAGTGGATCGGCGTACTTTTGAATGGCGAACCTATGCGCTATCCAACTAGGCGGGCGTAGGGTAAGGTGTATCGTGGCTCAGTAAAGCCAATAACACGAGAACGCCCTAAGCCACAACACATTCAACGAGGTCCTCGTGCAGAGGACGACCAATTTGTTCAATGAGGCTGCGTGCAGGGGACATGGCGAGATCACTGGGCCACACTGCGCATACAGCGCCAAACAAGATATACAAAACACGTCGTCGCACTTCAATTCAGCACCTGCCGGATTCCTTATCGCTCTTTCGCCAACCTACAAGCAAGGAGTCATTATTATCTGGCGCATAACGACCCAATGGACGGCTTCGCTTTCGCTAGCAGCACTACGCTTATTGCTACACGCACTAAGCCATGATGGTCTTCTAGATAGTGGTGCAAGCTACATGTACGACCTGCCAGTTTGGCACGCTACAATGATATACTACAATCGAGCACTGCTACATGGTGCGACAGCAAGAATCCATGTCTAGAACTCCTCTCCGCAATGACAGTCGCAATCCGCAACAGGACACACTCCTCGCACACGACTCCCTTCTTCACCGAAAAACCAGTCTAAAATATGCGATGCATGGCCACCGTGTCTGCACGTTTGGCAGATGATGATAGCGTCCTCGATCGTGTCTACTCGCACACACGTCATGTCCATATAGCAATCAACAGATGAGGACGATTCAGCTATACCTTTGAAAGCGACTTGTGCGTTCAGGAGGTCAGCGTTACGGTTTGCATCCAGCGTCATGCTTAGCGTCATCAAACAGACAGAGCATCGCGGAAGCGCGCGGTTGCAGTTCGGACAAGCAGTGGGCTAGTCGCTTCAGTTCAACCAAGGCCATCTACCCAATCGTATCCATTGCTCACCCGACTTTTGTTTGTCGCGTCTGCGGTCAGAGGGTTCATCGGCTTGGAACAATAGTTGCACCGTATGAGGACATGTCTCGGTGCCCACTCAAATGGTGGCAAGTCGCCGTTCTGCACGGCTTCCTGGAGAATTTCTCCACGCTCTATATCGAAGCTGACCCTCTGGTGGAATAGCCGGAACCCATCGAGTAAATCCCGGTATGCCTCCAACCATCGCTCGGCTCTCTTATCCGGGAACTTTGCCGGGCAGACGTAAGACGAGAGAATAGCTGCAGTCTGAACGTCCCCCGTCCGGTCAACGTAATTTTGCAGGATGTCTATCCCACCCGGTGTGAGCCCAGTAATGACGAGGCCTTCAATGTCCCCTTTTGCAGATGCCCTCTCGGCAGTGCGATGAAGGTACAGCGATAATGCCCTATCTTCGAGGAATTGGAAAGCAATGGCAAGACGCTCCTGAAGAGGAAGAGCCTCCTCCTCGAGCACCTCGGACCAGTCTTTCGACGTCAGCTGCGTCAACATGGCGCGGAAATAAGGATCTTGCAACCGGACAATCAATCGTTCAGAATGGTCGCGCAACTCGCTGCTCGTAGTGCTTCCCGGAATGAGCGCGGCAAGCGTCCCGGTCATCAAGTGGTGCATCTCGTCTGAGCCGGACTATAATTGAAGCAGGAGAATCGAGACATCGTCGCATCGAGAGCGTACCTTTGCTGCGCATAAGCAATTCAAGCGCCCTGGTGTATTGTCTCGTGAATACTAGCCAACAGGCAGCACGAGGCTGTTGTCCATCCCTTTCCCATCTGCATGCTCGGTTCAGACAAGATACGCGTTGCTGGCACAAATATATACCTTTTGATCGCGTCTGAGAGCTCGTCGTCTCTTAAATACCATCCACACAACTGGAGGGCCAACTCTCGTTGTGACGATTTGTTCGTCCGTAATGCTGGAGACCAAGATTGTTTCTCTACACCCTGTCGGGCTAAAATCGCGGCAATCGCAGCGTTGAAGTCTCCATAGGACAAATCCTCAAAAGACTGAGAGAAGGTAGAGGGTAGGCCCAGAGTTGACGCAGAGCTTGAATCGAAGGTGGGCGGCGACAAATGTAAGTCGCTCAGATGGCTCGTGGAATCATTAGCGTCCGTTGATTGAGGCAAGCCCTGGAAGCCTTCCCATATCCCCATCAGCCCTTGATTCGAGAAATCGTATCCATGGATCCTCGATATGGGATTGCGTACAAGGTTCCTTGAATCTAGAAAAGGAACCTGTAAGCACCCCAAGAGGCATCGACCGGCCCGACATACGACGTATCCATCTCCAGAGCGTAGACAATGGATCAGATAAACAAAGATCGTCTCGTATTATGTCGGCGTTGTGAGAAGCCTGTCAAGGTGGGTCACATGTCAGTGGATGTTGCCAGTTGAAGACACACATTTTTTATTCCATAGCCACAGATTACCCTGTACCTCATCACCATAGAGATGTCATCTTCGACAATTTGATGGATTGTGCGCAAGGAATGCCTCTTACTCTTTGATGTTGTAGGTTTGTCGACCGGGATATGAACTTTCTTCCTCCCCTCTTCGTTGCTCACTGCACGCCGGCTCGACTGCTCGAGCGTCCGTGCAGCAAGCAATGATGTGTCATTCCGCACCGTCGATGGCTCCAAGGGGTAGTGACGGAATGATGCCGGGCTAAATGTCCGTGACTTTGGGTGCTTCCCGCTCTCTGGGCTCCCCTGGCTACCGGACGGAAGTCCATCATCCCGTCTGTTACTCGCGAATTCCAGACTGGGCGTCCTAGGCTGGCTGTCTGACGCAAACCGATCGTCCGTGATCTTGGAGACATCCAGAGGTGGTGGGGGAAACACTCTGTCTTGGAACCCGGGAATAAGTTTGTGCGACCGTCCGATGCCAAATGCAAGATCTCCGCGTGCGCTCCACGCCACTTGCTTCGGCGCATCATGCACAGCATACAATTCCAAATCCCCGTCCTTGTTGACCACCATGACTTCGGAGGTCAACGGGAACGGACGCGTGTGAGGCACGAGCGTAAATGATGCGAGAGGGCGACCAAAACGTTCCGCTGTTAACATGTGAGCCACCCATATACCGACTGAGATATATCGCGCGCTCACTTCGGCGAGTGTCCGCGAGGACTAATACAGAAGGCTCCTGTAGTTCGGACCAGGTTTGCTTTATGCCGGATGCAGAAGAAGCCCATGATAAGTTGGTCCAGGACCTTCGAGGTACCCGCGAATGCAGGAGATCCCTTGACCGATCTCCGTCGGAAAACCCATCCACGGCTTGAGCGTGTTGGAGATCCCAGAACCGAACGTACGTCGAATCCTTCTCCATCGTTGCCAGCTGCCCTCTACGAATGCCTGAGAATTCAATACGATGTATGATGGAACCCGGGCGAGGTCGCGCGCCGTCGGCCGCGGCATCCCTTTCAGAGAATGAAAGTAGCGGGTTAGAAAGCCTCCGCATATCCCAGACGGTGACAGTAGCATCTCCGCAGCATGCTATCTGGTTAGCGTCGGCGGGATTGGTGGCTATTCCCGACACTTTGCTCGCCACATTTGTTGCAGGTGGGGCCGAAGTACGCAGATCGAATAAACGTAGCCACCGGGCAGATATACCAGCCAACAATAGGTGGGTGGACTGTGGCAAAAAAGCCAACGCTGATACCACCTCGGTCTGAGCGTGCTGTTGTAAGATGCGCGGGTCGGCTCTTGGGCCAAAATCCACCCTGGCCACCCGAGGATGTGGCCGGGTGACGCTCCTTTCGTCCGACAGGGTACTGCTGATCACTGACAGAGTCGGGATGCAGGACTGTACATCCCAGATAGTGAGGCTAGCATCCCCACGGACTTTGTCGAGGCCGACTGCGAGGTAATTTGGGTCGGCCTCACAGAAAGCCAATGCATTGCACGACCGCGAGTTGCGTACAGTAAGAGAAACGACGGGGCCACTGGAGAGGACGCCGTTCCGGGCTGCTTTCGTCGCTTCAAGGCGAACGAGGTCAACACGTCCAGAAGCGAGCCCGATAGCAAACAGATCCTCAAAGGAAGGATCTGGTGACCACGCAAAGCACTGGCCATGGTTGACACATTCAAGTTGGGCATGGACATCGCCGACGAGCTGGCACGCTCACCTTCATGAACGAGAGGTCACATTGGGAGCTTAGATGCCGTATTTCTGAACGATCTGCCGCCCACTCGTACATCGACATCTGGGAACCTCCACCCACGACGAACTTGTGCTGTCGGCGTGGATGCCATAGCAGATGCTTCTCCGCTTGGGCTGCTGCGACCATCTCTCAAGTAGCAGCACGAGTGCTGGGCCAGAGTCTGAATCAGCGAAACCAAATTGAACGCCCGCTTGGGCCGGCGACGTCAGGCCAGTGCTCGAGTGCTGGCACATGTGAGAGCCCGTTCTCCAGCAAGAGCTGTCTTGGTGCCCGTCTCGAAATTCTGAGCCGACGTCAAGTGCCAGAGTACACGTTCTCTCAGGGATGCGAGTCCGTTCCTTTAGGCTTTCGTCGGGGCTACATACTGCAGTGGCAAGTTACACGAACTCGCTCCAGAACGTAGTGACGCTTCATACGCGACAATATGACCTGATCGGCCAATATCCTAGTGACTAGCTTCACCGGTATACTATATCCTGCGACGGAACGTCCTCAACAAGACTAGTCTCGCCCAAGTGCTCGCAGCGCTTCAAGTAAGCCGCGTCAGAAATGACACTCTGGTTTCATATACTGCGGCGCCCGTGGGATCGATCCGTTGGCAAGGTTCAGAAAGCGCCCAAGTGTAACTCGGGTTAGCATCGTCGCTGGTCGTATGGTTCATCCTTGGTAGTGAAACACGTCTGTGTTTTGTCTCACTAGACGCTTGGTCGTGCGCTAACTTGGGTCTGAGATCAGATTCTATGCCCACTTGCCGCGTGCGCGCGATGAGAACTTTTATCGGTGTCTTTCATGCGATCTCCGTTTAATCGCGCACAGCCTTGGAACGGCTACTATTACTGATATGGTTAAAACGTGACGTGGCATCTTAGGGATTGAAACATTGACCCGTTCGAATTACATGACAAGGCGGTGCAAACGTTCAGAGGCTCGTCAGGCTGGCGGCCACTGTGGGACGGCGAGCCAACCATCGATGGCTCGTTCTGATGCGCCTGTAATCCATCAGAATCCAAAAATAGCGATGGCTTGTTCTGGCTTCCATACAGCTTATCGTGCGAGTCTCCAGAATCCTCAGGTAGGCATCGTGGCCTGGCTTATTTCTGTGTGGATGATGATCTCCGCTCCGCTTTGAAAAGGCTCAGTTAACCGCATGGCGAGATGGTGACTCAACCGTAGGAATGGACTGGCGTGGAAAAGCACTTCATATGAACATGTCAGTGCACAACGTGACGCGTGGAGAGGCTATACGCAACAAAGCGGTGTGCGACTTGAGGGCTGGCGGTGATTGTCGGGAAGGTGACAGCACTTGTGGACGGTGCCTCGGAGCTTGGTGATGTAAGGTGGCCGGTGCGGTGGTGACGGTGTGGACCGGAAGATCTGCGAGCCCTGTATGATCCTAGGAGGTCCGACGGAGCACGAGACGCCCTGCAGGATGGGGACAATGTGAGGTGTGTTTGGGGAGCTGTCCGGCGCGACATGGACACTCCAGGGGCGGGTGGCAGTTGCGACAATTGCCAGAGTGACCGACAAGTTTGATGAGGCAGTACGCCTGATCAGCTTCCTCACCCCGCCTGTACATACGTGGGACTCTGCTTGTCGGGAACGCAATTAAGGCGTGGCGCTCAGCCTTCACCATCGCGACCGTCTGAGCTGCCCCAACATGAACAGACGGGTCGGCCATTCCTACTCCTCCTCAGAGCCAGTCCTCCTCCAGTCCGTCGGGGGCACTTCAAAGGCCTCCCGTTTCTATGACGAAGATGCCGCCCGTATCAGCCAGAGAATAGACGAGGAGCTCAGGGTTGGTCTCCCTCCCCTCCCTTGTCTCCCACTGTCCCTCAACAGCATCTCCAGCGCGATTGGGCACGCCTCAGAGATACACAGAAAAAACAAGTCAAGGGTACCGTTATCGATGTAGGCGCAGAGCACGCATCCTACTCACTCGAGTCGTATTCCAGTGATGCTCCTTGGCCAAGCCGAGTCAGGCAAGTCCACTCTGCAAAAGCAATTCCAGCTGTACTATGCCCATCAGGCACTCGAACACGAGCGGCCGTCGTGGCGACCCGTCGTCTACTTCAACATCATCAAGGCTGTGCGAATGATCCTCGACGAACTCGACTTTGAACTTGCAAACGTTGGTGCCGATACCTCGACAGAGGGACAGGCTGTGGCACATGCTCTGGCGCCCCTCGGCGACGTCAGCAGCGACGTGACCCAGCTAAGATCGAAACTAGTCGCACTTATATCCATGGAAGACTCTCTCGCGTCCGAACTAAGTGGCGGGATTTCGGTGACCGGCGGGCGTACGGGCGTTTACGTTCGAGCAGGGTGGCAGGCCCTCGTCACCCCACTCTCTCCAAATCGCAGTAGGGCAGTCCCTGCAACTGGTGGTCCATCTCCCGCTGTCGCTCATGTTACGAACCTCGCTTCGAGAACACTCAATGCTACTCAAGATGAAGTTGACGAACTCTGGAAACACCCTGCCGTCCGGATATTGTTGAACAATCGCAGAATACGGCTCGATGAATCAGCACCGTTGTAGGTCACTGCCCTCGATGCTTTACCCTTCGCTCATTTCTGGCTCAGTTTCTTGGACAGCGTGAAACGAATCGCACAACCAGACTATTTGCCAACCACAGGCAAGGCTTTTTCTTGACAAAGTGGTGTCTGTTGATCCAGTTTACGCAGCCGATTTACTCAATGTTCGCTTACAAACTTTGGGCGTTGCTGAACACTCCTTTGATGTCGAGCTTTGTGGTTCTCGATACAATTGGCTCATGTACGACGTTGGTGGCGCAGTAAGCATTCGCCCTATCATCTGTCGAGGTTTTCCCGTAGTCATTGATATACGTCCTCTTCCCTAGCGTGGTCAGGCAAGTCAGGCTGATGCTATGGTCTCGATACATCTCATCTCTCATATTTGATATTAGAGACATGCCTGGGTGCCCTACTTTGACGATGGTATGTCAATGCATTCCTTCTATGCTATCTGTGTGTTGCCGAGCGGTGACAGCATAGCATTGGTTGCTATCCCCATAACCTAACCCCTACACTTTCTTGCTTTTTTCAGCTACAGCGATCATCTTCTTGGCTCCTATCAGTGCATTCGATCAGGTGTGCATTTTTATATCTGATCGTCAGTGCAACTGCGTTGCCTTGTGCTGAATCCGCTTCCAGTACCTTGAGGAGGATGCTCGGACGAACAGAGTGGATGATTCACTCCAACTTTTCACAGCTATATGTTCAAATAAACTTTTAAAAAATTCACATCTGGTGCTTCTACTCAACAAGGTATCCGCTAGACGAGCTATGTTTTTTGTCACCACTGATTCCTGATCTGTACAGACTGATCTTTTGAAGAAAAAGCTGGAAGCCGGTATCAAGGTCCGAAAGTAGTGCGTGATATCCCTCCTCCGTGGTATCTATTCGGTGGTATTCATCTCATGACCCTTTGGGTTGCGCAGCATCACGTCTTATGGTGATCGTCCAAATACGTTTTCCGACGTATCGGAATATTTCCGCGCCCACTTCATCCAAGTGCACAGGCGCAACGATATCAGTCGTAGAGCGTTATATGCGGTACGCAGCTACAAGTGTCTTGATCGGCTTGATGTATTGATGGGTTTCTGCAGCACTTTACTTCTATGCTTGTACGTGCAGCTTCCCTATTTTATATTCGGGTCTGGCGACGTTTTACAGGATATTCGGGCCACTCAGGCAATCATTGTCAACGGTGAGTCCGTTTTCGTCCTCTTTGCCTTCAAGTATATGGGCTGAGTATAGATGGGACGCAGTTGGCGAAGCCATCATCCGCTCACACATCGCGAGGACTGGTCTCGCATAGAATTGGTCTCAACCCTGTTGGTCCTCTACCTGGTAGTCGAATATTGGTTGTGCGCTCTATGAACATTACTTTTTTCTATTCCTTTAGTACTACTGCTACTAGTTACCCTTCCTTTCGATACCACCGTAGCTTTTCATGGATCTCCTTGTCTAGTAGCCACTCGCATGCTGTAGGAATATTCTTACTTTCATATTATGTAATACAACATCTTTATCACGTGATCTGAGGCAAACCGATTGCGACTGCTTAAACGTTGTCGCTAGTCACTTTTATCTTTGCCCAGCTCATCGCCTTTTTGCACTTATCACGATGTCGACGAGCGGGTTAAAAGCGATAGCCCCTGTACCTACAGCAGCAGATTTTTTGGATATCGTTCTGTCCAGGACTCAGCGAAAAACGCCGACTGTATGCTTACATGCATAACCCGGGGTTCAGGCAGCTAACGTTGTTCTAGGTGATTCATAAAAACTTCAAGATTAGTCGCATACGAAATTTCTACATGCGAAAGGTCAAATTCACGCAAGACTCTTTTGACGAGAAGCTTGGTGCTATTCTTTCCGAGTTCCCGATCCTCGATGTGAGTCCTCCCATTGATCTGATTGAATCGGTGAACATGCTTGCATAGGATCTCCACCCCTTCCTCACATCCCTCATGAACGTACTGTATGACAAAAATCACTACAAGCTCGCACTCGGGCAGCTTCGAACCGCCCGGCATCTGATCGATCATATAGCCAAGGACTATGTACGCTTGCTCAAATTTGGGGATAGCTTGTATCGATGCAAGCAACTCAAAACGGCTGCATTGGGTCGGTGAGTCCTTTGGGAAGTTCCACACCCTTGTACGTTACTTGATATGACCCGTCTCAGGATGGCTACCGTCATGCGGAGACAGAAGGACCCATTAGCTTACCTTGAGCAAGTCCGACAGCATATATCCCGTCTCCCCGCGATAGATCCAAACACACGGACCCTTCTCATTTGCGGTTATCCGAACGTCGGAAAATCATCCTTCATGAACAAGGTCACTCGAGCCGATGTTGATGTCCAGCCGTACGCTTTCACCACAAAATCACTTTTTGTCGGTCATCTAGATTACAAGTATCTGCGATGGCAAGTTATCGATACCCCCGGTATATTGGACCATCCCCTCGAAGAGATGAATACGATTGAAATGCAGAGTATTACTGCGCTGGCGCACTTGAAAAGTTGCGTACTGTACTTTATGGACCCAAGTGAACAATGTGGTTATACAGTGGAAGCACAAGTGAGCCTTTTTGCTGCTCACAGTACCTATTTAACATGTTCTAGTGTAAACTCTTCCATTCTATTAAACCACTTTTTACCGGTAAACCGGTGATGCTTGTCATAAACAAAATTGATGTTATGCGTCTAGAAGAGCTTACACCAGAAAATCGGGCACTCGTGCAGGAGATCATCGATTCAGAGAACGTGTACTGTATCCAAGTGTCGTGTTACTCCGAAGACGGCGTTATGGAACTCAAAAACAAAGCTTGCGATGCTCTCCTCGCCCATCGTGTCGACTCTAAGCTCAAAGGAAACAAAATCAACTCCGTTATCAACCGAATCCACGTTGCGCAACCTGTCCCTCGAGATGATATCGTTCGTGCACCCTTTGTCCCCGATTTGGTGAAGGAGCGCAGGAAATACGACAAAAACGACCCTGACAGGAAGAAACTTCTTCGCGACATCGAAGAGGAGGAGGAGGAGCGCGATGGCATCTTTAGCATCAACTTGAAGAGTACGTCGCAACATTCATGACTTCTCGACTGACCGTTTGAACGGCTCGTCGGTATTTTTTAGCCAACTATTTGCTGGCGAACGATGATTGGAAGTTCGACACTATGCCAGAGATTGTGGACGGCAAGAACGTTGCAGACTTTATTGACCCAGATATTGCCGAGAAACTCGAAGCCCTCGAGCGTGAAGAAGAAAAATTGCAAGCAGATGGCTTTTACGATAGTGGGGAAGATATGGTACATATCCCCACTTGGCAGCCATATTGTACCTCAACCTGAGCTTGCTGCAGTTTGATTCCGAGGATGAGCGTGAAGAAGCCGAGGCTCGAAAGGCGCTCGCTCACAAGCTTCGTTCCCAAAGTATCAAAAAGTCGAGGAAGAATCAAGCGCGCCTTCCACGGACGGCTGGCCTTCGAACACTGAGCGAGCTATCGACAGAATTGAGGAGGGCTGGCTATGATCCAAGTAGCATAGAAGCGCGCGCCGGAATGCTGGCAAAGCTACAAGCTGCGAAGCGAAAGAGGGCAGATGCCGACATGGACGTGGATGAGGATATGAACCATGTCGAAGAGGGTAAAGACAGCGATGAAGGTGATTGGATGGACGTCGATGGAGAGGAACCGCACTCCAGCAAACGTGCTAAAGGTAATGCTGGAACTGTGATCGCGAAGGGCTCGAGAGCACCACGAACGAACCGGCAACTTGCAGGTTTGCGGGATGACCAGGTACACAGATTCTGCCTTGTCTATTCTGATATGTTGGTCTTGATTCGGTATGTCACTAGCAAGCATCAAAAGCTATCAAGCTGCGTAACTTGGGTCAGCGCGAGCGTAACATGCATGCCAAAGCTGGAGAGAGTGATCGTGCTATCAGGGTCAAAAAGGTTTTTCCTCCAATGCATGCGGCAAAGGTTTCCAGCCCTGACATCGGTGAATTTAGCCCAAGCACCTGTTTGCTGGCAAACGAAAGGCTGGGAAGACGAACAGACGTTAATCCCTATGTGTTTCAAGTCTTATCTGTGTTATCGGTCGGCATTCTGCTGTCCCTGCCAAGTCCACGCGATGATGTGATGATTGACAATCTCGGTGTACGGTGTCCAACGTCAACGACCTCCCGACGTTTGGCAGTACAGGATCTGGTTCTCTGAGAATCATGGCACGAACCATTCTGTTCGGATACTTGCGCGTAGGACATGTCTTGCTATTCGCTCCAGCAATATAACGATTGCTACCGTGAAGTCAACAAAGCTCTTGCTTTCACGAGGTGAGTATGATTCCGTGAGCTATGCAGTGCACTTGCGACCGCAGAATCTTTCGAGTGGTATGGGAAATACTAGAATCCAGAGGAGATGACGCCGAATGACAAGCTCTCTGCAGTCTGCGTAAAATGACTTGGCGGAAATATCTTACTGACCAGTATCATCATGGCAGTGCTATGCATACTCGACAGAAAAGCAGTGTTCGGTAGCTGACACGGCGTCTCACAACTTCCTGATTGAAGGACAACGTCAAGTGTGAACTTTACTAAGTATATCCCTGATGCGGCCTCCAAAGCCGGGCGTGTCTCACTGCTATCAGCCGGTCCCAGTAACTTGTTCCACTCTCTCGGCGCTTGTTTCATCATTCATTTCACTTTTTTTTCCTTCGGGAACGGTACTCTGATAGTATCGCGAAAAAAAAAAATTGAGAGAGACGGGCGGCAGACACTGACACGTAGTATGTGCTCCACTCGAATCATGCCCGAATTCGGGGGGACAAGTTCTGCCAGGAGTGTCCTTTGCGGTGGATCGCTCGTTACCCAGTCCTACACTACTACGATCGTGTGCATGGGAAGTGAAGCAATTCCCGCGTGCAATGGGACTGACGATGAGTGGGATAGTTCGCGGTGTTCCACTAGCGTGGACCATGTGTTGTTGGAGTATCCGACGATGTAGCCTCATCCAGTGGTCATCATGCATAGTAGTATAGTAGTATATAGCTGGAAAATGATAACAGATCGAAAATTTCGAAGACCCTAACCCGTGCACGGGGCTCATGTACATATTATATCGATAAGTCTACAAACAGGAACAGTATGTCCTACTCCATAGTAAGTATAGCTTAATGTTGTCGAACTCCATCGCCCTTCAAACACCAGAACGACCGCCCGCGTCCTCCGCTTTCACAAAATCATACTCTACATCATATTCCGTACGCTTGGCCAAGATCTTGTCGGCCAGGATGACCGCCTCCTCGTGATCGAAATTGCATCCGTCTTCGAGACGCTGTGCCAACTCCTTCACCGTCAACGTCCTCTGAATCGGGCGCCCAGTGAGGTGCCGCTTGCTCTCCTTGACTTTCGCTACCCATTTCAACAACATGCCAGCCAGATGAACGAACCACCCCGTACGCTCGGGCTTCCATGAGGACCTCGACATGTGGCCCAAAAGCATCCTACGGATCGCGATCTGTGATTCCGCGTACTCGCGGGCGTACACGTCATTCAATCCTCGCGTGCCCGTAACACAGACGTGGGAAGTGCAAGAGAGATTGGCTTTGGAAAACGCGGCAGCGTTCCTGTTCCACCAGCCCTCCATCGGACGCTCGTTCTCCATTCCGGTGATGACGAACGCGACCGGAACCTGGTTCTGACACAGGATGTCGCAGAACAAGCGGTAGTTGTTTCGTGTGACAGACGTGATTCTGCCTCCACGGATGCAAAAGATGAGGAGGCGGATGCCACCCGTGCGCTGGAGCTGGGTGATCAGCACGTTGGCTTTCTCGATCGCAGTGAAGTAGTCGTTCTTGGTCAGGCTAGGCTCGTTCAGTCCGACCGTGTCGAAGAGACGGATGTGGTGACCAATTTTCTGGTTATCTTCGAGCACGACGTCGTATGAGGTGGCTTCCATCGTGCAACCGCCCGCACTCGACGATACGCCTGCTCGTTCTTCACCAGCGATAAGGTTGATAACCGAGCTTTTTCCCACCCCTGTCTCACCAACAACGAGGATGTTGGGAGAGTATGCCCGTTGGATCTGATAAGATGGAAGGCTGCCCGAGACCAGTGTTTCCTGAGACATCTAGAAGCATCGTTCATTTCTGAAAGAAGGTCTATACCGAAGACATGATGCTTACTATGGTGGGTATCCCTGTTTAGTTGGTGTTCAATGCACAACAGCTTGAGATGGGCGATTGGAGGCAGGGAAAGCACGATCCATGCTTTTATAGGATACGGGGTCTGCCGTTCCCTCGCCGTACGGCTCGGGCAGAGAAGCAGAGGCGGGAGTAGACTCTGTCCGGTTAGGTTGTACCTGATAGAACGTTGAAATCACTGCCGTGCTGGTTCCGTTGCTAGTGGAAATATCCGGATTCTAGCGCTCGCAATGACGAAAGGGGCGGAACCGCCGCCAACTGATAAGCTATTATTGAGCGCTAATGCGACCGCGTTGCCTCCAATTCACGAACGTGTTTGCAGACCGGCCGGAAGAACTTTAACCTAGTTGTGAGCAAAACAATAAAGTTAGCGCCGCCTTCTAAAATAGGCCTGTGACCCTGCTCGTCCGTTGATGCAGATGGTCGATGCGGTCATAGCCCGACCACGAGGCCCTTGTATTGAACAGCATTTTCCTGCAGGCGGCGGTTCATTGGTACATACCGTGGAACGAGTTCTGCTGGACACGATCAATGCACGTGCTGGCTCCTGTACCCCTGCTGCACAAATGAACTCGCTATCTCTCGAGTCAGGCCAATGGAATTCAGGGAACGTCCTGTCGCTGGAAAGCCACAAGCATACAAACGTGCCCTTAGTGCGGTACTAGACCACCAGAAATGCAAGTCGCTTGATTAACAAGCTCGGGGGAAACGCATCCAAACCAGTCAAACATACCCTTGAAGCCGACCGCCTGACGAAGGTGCGGTGCTCGCCCACCCTGATGCCACTGCACACACATTGGAAGCCAACAATTGGGCGCACACGGAGCCAAGGGAAAGCCCAGGAGTGTGCGTTCATGGTCTTCGGATGATGAATCCTTCGAGCGATCCATCCGGGAAGTAAAAGAAATTGCGGCGTTCGGGGAAACAAGCGTGAGCACCTTCGCTCGTCAAGTTGATTGCCGATGAAAAAATCCAACGGCGCTGTTGGATGAACACTGGATTGTCAACATTACTTGATAAAGATGGGTGATCAGCGTCCCGCTGTGCAGGACATCAACCCACTCGAGAAGTCGTCCCTGCCGGGAGGTAGAGGTATACCTTGAGCGACCCTGCGTGACCAAAGCGAGCGGCATCGATTTTCTGATCTGATGTAGGGAACGTGGGTCCGGTGTCAGCCATTCTACCAGTGATGGAAAGACGCACGATATCGAGAACGAGGATGGTCATGGACACGTGCCACACCGAATGTTGAACGTAACCAGTCAAACGCAGCATTGTTCCGACGTCCACGCTATGTTGGCCCAGGTGCTGTAAAACGTTCCGCCAAGTTTTAACATCCCGCCACCGATCTTTGGGTTGGCGCGCCTTCGCAGC